>JAAMXV010000572.1:0-91754 GCA_019693495.1 Axilococcus clingmanii
GCATCTTGATATTGTTGATACTCTGAGACCAGATCATTCATGTTGGACTCAGCCTCGGTGAACTCCATTTCATCCATACCCTCACCGGTGTACCAATGAAGGAAAGCTTTGCGGCGGAACATGGCAGTGAATTGCTCGCTAACACGCTTGAACATCTCCTGGATTGCTGTCGAGTTACCAATGAAGGTAGCACTCATTTTGAGACCCTTTGGTGGGATGTCACAGACTGAAGACTTGACATTGTTTGGAATCCACTCGACAAAGTAGCTGCTGTTTTTGTTTTGTACATTAAGCATCTGTTCATCTACTTCCTTCGTGGACATGCGGCCACGGAAGAGAGCAGAGGCAGTCAGGTAGCGACCATGGCGGGGATCTGCAGCACACATCATGTTTTTGGCATCCCACATTTGTTGTGCAAGCTCAGGAACGGACAAAGCACGATATTGTTGGCTACCACGAGAAGTCAATGGAGCAAAGCCAACCATGAAGAAGTGGAGGCGAGGAAAGGGAATCAAATTGACAGCCAACTTGCGCAAGTCGGAGTTTAACTGACCGGGGAATCTGAGACAACATGTGACGCCAGACATGACAGTGGAAATCAGGTGATTGAGATCTCCAAAAGTAGGGTTGGTAAGCTTCAACGTACGGAAGCAAATGTCGTATAAAGCTTCATTATCCAAAACAAAACATTCATCAGCATTTTCAACCAATTGGTGGACAGAGAGGGTGGCGTTGTAAGGCTCGACGACAGTATCACTGACTTTTGGGGAAGGAACCACTGAATAGGTGCACATCATCCTATCTGGATACTCCTCCCTAATTTTGCTGATGAGAAGAGTACCCATACCAGATCCAGTACCACCTCCCAAAGAATGTGTCACTTGAAATCCCTGGAGACAGTCGCAGCCCTCCGCTTCCTTGCGAACCACGTCTAAGACAGAATCAATCAACTCAGCACCCTCAGTATAATGCCCCTTGGCCCAATTGTTTCCTGCACCGCTCTGTCCAAAAATAAAATTATCTGGGCGGAAAACTTGACCAATGGGACCTCCACGGATAGCATCCATGGTACCCGGCTCCAAATCCAAAAGGACAGCACGAGGAACATAGCGCCCCCCAGTTGCTTCATTGAAATAGACATTGATTCTTTCTAACTGTAAATCTGATTCACCACAGTAGTTACCATTAGGATCTACACCATGTTCATCACAGATGACTTCCCAAAACTTGGCACCGATTTGGTTACTGCAGAGGCACAGGCAGAGTCAGTTGCAGCAACCGACGTAGAGAGGAAACATCAGCGGCCACGGACGAAAAAGTAAGGTCATAAAACCATTAAAAGACGTACCCGCATTGTCCAGCCTGCAAAATTAGGGAAGAGCGCGATATTAAGTATCGAAAGGAGGTAATTTGAAAAGGAAGGTTGAATTTTGAGCTTGGCTGCAAGGCGCGAAAGCACCTCTGCAGCCAAATATGTCACGAATATGATTCATTACCTGCACATGGACGATCTCACGCATTATTCCTGACTAATACAAAGGACGGTGGATAAAATTAAACCGGCCTTGAAAGATTTTGGCAACTGCTGATCAGGGAGGACAAGTCGGCTTTGCTCTCGAACTTTTAACTTTGAACACGGGATCACTCTGAAGTATGACAAGCAGCTTTATAAAGCACTGTGGGTGCACCGAAGTACTTCCAGATCTGGCCTCGAGCCAGTGGCGATCAGTTTTTGAAAAGCTGCGATCGCGTACTCCGTACATCTTGATTAAAATGTTATGTTCAATATAATGACCTTGAATGACACCTTTCGAGTTAAGCCGATGTTATTATTACCACTGATGCATATGCGAATTATATAATGCTTCGGGAATAAACCTCTTTCTGGGAAGGCAGCCAATACGATAGGTTGCCCATGTCAAGGAAACCAATTGAAGACTTTGAAACCAATGGGTTTGCAAACGGTCTTGGTCTGGACAGGACTGCAGCCACATTGACTGCACCCATTAAGGAACTCAAGGACAAATATGAGCTGCTTCCGGCTTTCTTGCGAGTTAGAGGACTTGTAAGGCAACACATTGACTCCTACAACTACTTCATTAACCAGGAAATGCGCAAAATCATCCATGCAAAAGGGAACGAGACAGTTCGCTGTGATACCGACCCAAATTTCTACCTCAGGTACACCAATATTTATGTTGGTAAACCTGAGTACGAGGAGGATTATGTCAAAACAAACATGACTCCTCAGCAATGCAGGCTGCGAGACATGACTTATTCTGCTCCTGTCACTGTAGATATAGAATATACTCGGGGAAAGGAGCTAGTGGTCCGGAATGGAAGGGACGGAGTTGGCGCAATAAACATCGGACGAATTCCTCTCATGCTTCGGTCGGACAGATGCATATTGAAGAATAAATCAGAGGTTGAATTGGCAGCTCTAGGTGAATGTCCCTTGGACCCTGGTGGATACTTTATTGTCAGAGGAACCGAAAAGGTTATTCTCATTCAAGAGCAGCTTTCCAAGAACCGCATCATAATAGATACCGATTCGCATGGTGCAGTCATGGCGACCGTCACATCTTCTACACATGAACGGAAATCTAAGACAAACATAGTTCAGAAACAAGGAAAATTATTGTTAAAACACAATGCTTTTTCAGAAGACGTGAATATTGTCATCGTCCTTAGGGCCATGGGCGTTTTGAGCGATCAAGAGATTCTTCAGTTAGTGGGCTCAGCAGAGGGAATCGCCACACTCATGTTGCCGACCATGCAACATGCTGCAAAGGAAGGGACCAGCGTGGGGGAGAAGGGTTTGTCTGTCGATAAGAGGGGCACATTCACTCAACAAGCAGCATTGGAGTACCTTGCTTCTAAAATCAAGGGAATGGGAACTCGGCCAAGTGGGCCTGGTGTTAGAAGAACCAGATCTAGAGTAGATGAAGTCAGAGACATTCTTGCTAATGTGATTTTATGTCATGTCCCTGTGATGGCATTCAACTTTAGCAAGAAGGTGTCCTATATTGCTGTTATGCTGAGGCGCATGCTGTGCGCTGTGGTGGATCCTTCTTTGATCGATGACAGGGATTATTATGGAAACAAGAGATTGGAGTTGGCTGGTGGTCTGCTTGCACTATTGTTTGAGGATTTATTCAAGCGATTGAATGCTGATCTGAGAAGAAGTGCAGATTTGCACTTGTCAAAAGCGAATAGAACTGCTCAATTTGACATAGCCAAATGCATCAGGACAGACATGATCAGTCTTGGATTAGAACATGCCATCTCTACTGGTAACTGGACGATTAAAAGATTTCGCATGGAACGTAAAGGTGTCACCCAAGTGCTGAGTCGGCTTTCGTTTATCAGCGCCATTGGCATGATGACCAGAATCACGAGTCAGTTTGAGAAAACAAGAAAAGTCAGTGGACCCAGAGCTTTACAACCAAGTCAATGGGGCATGCTGTGCCCTGCTGACACGCCAGAGGGAGAGAGCTGTGGCCTGGTTAAAAACTTGGCATTGATGACGCACGTGACAACGGACGAGGAAGAGGAACCGATAGCCCGCTTGGCGCACATACTGGGCACTGAACCAACAACCCTGATAACAGGGCAAGAACTGCATACCAACAATGCTGCCTTAGTATTTCTGAATGGCTCGATATTGGGCATACATCGCAAGCCCTTAACCCTCATTTGTGCGCTGCGCATGCTGAGAAGAGCAGGTAAGCTGGGAGAGTTTGTCAGCATATACGTACAACATGGTGCTGTGAATATTGCAAGTGATAATGGAAGGGTGTGTCGGCCATTGATTATCTGTGATCAAGGGGTCCCCAAAATTAAGAAAGAGCACTTGGACAAATTAAAAGCTGGGGAATGGACATTCAATCATTTTTTGATCAATGGATTGTTAGAGTACCTGGACGTTAATGAAGAGAATAACTGTCTCATTGCCTTATATGAGCATGACTGCACACCTCGCACCACCCATTTGGAGGTTGAACCTTTCTCCATTCTGGGTGTGGTGGCTGGCTTGATTCCGTACCCTCACCACAACCAGTCCCCCAGGAATACGTACCAATGCGCCATGGGTAAGCAAGCCATGGGGAATGTAGCATATAATCAGTTAAATAGAATGGATACCCTTCTATACTTATTGTGCTATCCTCAAAAACCTCTTCTGACGACCAAGACGATAGGATTGATAGGCTTTGACAAATTGGGCGCTGGACAGAATGCTGTGGTGGCAGTCATGTCCTACTCTGGGTATGACATCGAGGATGCTATAGTCATGAATAAGGCATCTTTGGACAGAGGATTTGGCAGATGTATAGTGATGAGAAAATATGGAACGAGTTTAAAAAAGTATCCAAACAGGACAATGGATCGAATAAGTCTTCCTGCTGCTCTGCAAACTGCACAAGGGGGCGAAAAGAGGAATCCCAGATTCAGAGTGCTGGATGCTGATGGCATCGCTGCTGTGGGAGAACCCCTGACACAGGGCGAAGTACTCGTTCATAAATCTCTCCCTTCCAACACCAGGGAGACCATTGCAGCTGGTGTCCCTCCTTCTGATTCCTCATACCGCCCTGCGCCAGTGACTTGGAAAGGCCACGTTGGAGAGAGATGCGTGGTAGACAAAGTCCTGCTCACTTCCAATGAAGAGTCGCAGACGGTCGTCAAAGTTCTTGTCAGACACACCCGACGTCCAGAGCTTGGGGACAAGTTTAGCAGCAGGCATGGTCAAAAGGGTGTGGTCGGTTGCATTGTGTCCCAACAAGACATGCCATTCAGTGAACAAGGTATTGTCCCCGATCTGATAATGAATCCGCATGGCTTCCCATCCCGCATGACTGTCGGCAAGATGATCGAGCTCCTTGGATCTAAAGCTGGAGTGCTCACTGGAAGATTTCATTTGGGAACTGCATTTGGGGAACCAACAGGTTTGGCATCCAAAGTGGAGGACATTTCTGAAGAGTTGGTAGAGGCTGGTTTCAGTTACTCAGGCAAGGATTTCCTGCACTCTGGTATTACGGGGGAGGCCTTGGAAGCATATATCTTTATGGGCCCTGTCTACTATCAGAAATTGAAGCATATGGTCTTAGACAAGATGCATGCTCGTGCACGTGGACCGAGAGTGGTGTTGACTCGACAGCCTACAGAGGGGAGGTCACGAGATGGCGGATTGCGGTTGGGTGAGATGGAAAGGGATTGTTTGATTGGATATGGTGCATCCATGCTGCTTTTAGAACGATTGATGATCAGCAGTGATGAGTTCAAGGTCCATGTATGCACCCACTGCGGTTTGTTAGGACATCATGATGCTCACAAAGGTCATGCAGTCTGTCCACTGACACGCTCGGGTGACAGCATGGCTACGATGAAACTTCCCTATGCATGCAAATTATTGTTCCAAGAACTGCAGAGCATGAATATAGTACCAAGGCTCACATTGGCTGAAGCATAGATTTGTACAGTATATACATAATTTTTACTAGACCCCTTCTTGCTGCATTAGTGTAATCATAGCTGCTTGAGTTTCTCTCTCTAATAGTGCCAACTTTGGTTCTATGTCACGCTGTACATCCCAGTTTGCTTTTTTGGGAGCCAATATTTCTGCCTCATTGGCACCGCTTGTTAAGACATCTTGATCTACTTTATCTTCTTCAAACTCTGGTACGTGTGCAGCTTCTACCTTTTGGTGCTCTAGCCTTTCATCCCGAGGTGTATAATTCCTAAATTTCAGCACCGGCTCCTCGATGTGAAGGGCGCCACTTGCTGCCTCATCAGGCTGGACTTCTGCTTGTTCTGCTGCCCGAGCATCCTCTCGCAAAGACTTTAACCTTGCTCTTCTAGATGATGCGTCCTCCATGCTATGTGTTTAGAGAGAGGCCAGGGCAAATGCCGAGTCTGATGATTGTTGAAAAGAGTTTCTTTCAACGACCTAAATAGCGGAATATCACTTCTCGAATCGTTCTCTACAACTTTAAGATTTACTAATTACAATAGATTGATACACAATACTGCGCATGGGTGCTGGCCAACTCCCTCAATATCATCATCCTCAGGAACGCTGCTCAAGTGACAGCAGTCTTTAGGGGACATCTAGGCTTTAATTTTCAATGCCCTCTCTTGTCCCAAGAATGAAGGATTTCTATTCAGATGAATTTGAGTCTTCCTTATATTCAGGTTCTTATGTTCAAAGCCAATAGCAGGTGCATCTGCCCTTTCATAGAGCTTGCTTCCAACGAGCGATTCCTTGGGAATTCTGCGTGTGATGACAACTTCATCATCCAATGGCTCTGGAGCGCTCATCGATGTCACAAGCACTGCAATCCAAGTACAAAACTCTTTATCTGGTATACACAATTGCTTTTGAACCCTCTTTTTGAGCTCGCCTACAGTCTCCTCTTCGTCAATCTTAATTATAAATGGATCTGAAAAGGCAAATGCTCTATTATTTTCGTTTTGTACCTGTTGACACTGGACATGCAGTTGATCCGGGCACTCCAATGTCTCTTCATCCTCTGGCACCACCTCTGCTCTCAAATGCCAAGGATTGTCAGTGATGGTAGCTACGTCAGCCTTGGGGTCAAAAATCTGCCAGATTCTCCACTGATAAATTTCCATCAGCCTCAGTGGACGTCCACAATGATCAGTTGGCTTGAGCTGGCCCCTGACAAGTTCTAATAACTCGGAAATGGGTGCATTTCTTGCCAACCGTACTGTATGAGCACTCACTTCCTCATGTTTTGAGTCGTGGAAGGCAACACGCAGAGTCATCAGATTGTCGAACTCAGGCAGTGGTAAGTCAATAACTTCATAGTAGAGTGGAACGTTGATATAGCTGTATCTAATCATGTCATCCAAAGTCCAACCATCATTCATACTGACGGTTATCCATCTGAGAGGTTGAGGGCGGGGGAGTCCTGTATGAATGTTATGCTGATAGAATCTCAATTTCAGAGGGTGATCCAATCCGAGCTCTTCGGCGACTGCTTCGCTCACTTCCTGATACTTTAGGTCTTTAACCAGCTCTAACTGGAAAGAACCTTCCTCAGCACCTGGATCATCATATCTTTTGAAACTGACAATAATTCTTTGCTTGATGTACTTCATGAAATCTGCAACATGTGGAAACTCTACTGCATCATTGGCGTCCACTTTCTTCTGGAATATGATAATATCTCCATCCTCCAAACTACTGCTTTCTAAAGTCATATGAGACAATAACTTCTCAACCATAACTTGCGGCTCACTCTTCACTTCCTCCCACAACTCAATGTCCTGGTCCTTTTTGAAGCCAGCAATGACTCTCAGCACCGGGTACAAATCTTCAACTTTCGTAGACTTTGGAATGAGCATCCTTCTGACAAAGGATAAAGTACCTGATGTCTCTGCAGGCATGTACTGCTTGAAGAATATCAAGATATCTCCCTTGTTGTGAGGTTGCAGACTGCCTTGACCTGGTAATGGTGTTTCCAGAAAGAGGTTGATCTGTGATATCTGTCCAGCCTTCGTCTCCTTGTAGCGTGCGCCTTCTCGGATATCACTGATCTTCAGGTCTTGATGAGGTTGAATGATACTCGCTGGACGATACGTCTCATTTTGACGCTTTGCCCACTTCCAATAACGCTGTTGCTCAACCGGAACACCAAACTCTTCCCACACCAGCGCACGCAGGTCATCAAACAAAATCTTCTTCTTCACCTTGAATGTCTTGACATGATCAAAGTCAACTAAATCAAAAAATCTTGATGAGCCCACCTGGCCTTTAATGTCAGCATCCGTTGCAACCCGTACAAGCGTATAGAGGTGAGCTTCTGCCTTCTCCCGTGTCCTCTTCTCCTTTTCTGCAAGCTCTGCACGCAATCGAGCCCCCACGTGTTCTGAGATATCAGATTCAGATACTTCAGACATTACAGAGTCCCAGTCAGATTCTCTGACATACACCAGCATGTATGCATTGGCAAAGCGTGGAAAGCGTTGTCCCATGTGTGCGCCGGGTTTTGGAGTGTTGCTGGGGTCCATGTCGCCACCAAAATTATCCTTGATAGCTCTATCCTCTTCTGCTTTAGAGACAGTTTCATCATCAAACTTCAGCCACTCTTTCCCATCTCGACGTATAAAGGCATAGTAATGGCCTCCAAGGGAACCTCCAGAATGGACCATGACAGCCAGCAGCTTGTACTTATTCCTAATGTTTGCGTTGCTTTTTTCGCTCCAATACTTGCGATTTTCAATATCCAAGTCAAGCTCATCATAAAACTCATATCTGTCATTGATTTTGACCTGCATATCCTTGTAAAAATCATACTCAAACCTTGTCAGATGGAGGAAAAGTACAGGAGGTGTTTCCTCTAACAAAGCACCCATGCGCGCTCTCTGTTTGCCATGGCCTTCAGCTTCATATGCATCATTGCCTTCAAGCATTTCTGCTTTGACAAGCTTGTCAAACGAGTCATAGATAGTTGGACATCCTTTCACCTCCAACTGTAAATCAGCAAAGACTTCCGTTCTCGTTGACTCATACTTAATATCTACGCATGAAATGTAATTGTACTTTTTTCCACAAAAGAGCTTGGATATCAACCCTTCTACTCGAGTACTCTTCATCTTCTCCTCTAATCTGTCACTGAGAATCATAAACAACTCTTGGACATCATGTTGTTGGAATGCATCTAATGAATCCCAGCCAAAGGATCGAGTTAAATCTTTAGTACTGACAGGCCCATCTTTTGTGAACTGAAGTTTGTAGAACACGCTCTGCAATGCCAGGGGCATAGAGGAAGAAGGATCATCGTCTTCAGAAGTAGGCATATTATACACAGCCTTCCTAAATTGGTTGACACTATAGAGAGTTTGCAAAAGAGAATTCATGTAGCAAGTAGCTCCTTGGTTCTTTAGGCCTAAGTGCCCAGTCTCTTTGTAAGAATCCCAGCCAGCATGGGCTTCATCTACTGCACGAACAGTAATTGAGACTGATACAGTGAGCGTGTCATTCTCAACAAAACCTTCATCCCTAAGATCCTTTAATTTGGCAAATCCAGAGAAGCCCCAGTCCACTTGATGAGCATTAAATGTCACTGCCGTCTCCTTCACCTTGCTTCTTGTAATATCACTAGGATGTTCCAAAGTCAAAGTAAATGCTGCCGATCGTTGCCAGTGCAGGGGCAAGTCCTCGGCATCTGCCACAGCCAAATACAATGCAAGACAATCCCTGGTTGTCTCGCTTTGAGCACTGGGATTTCCTTTGCAATATGCTAGCAAGTTCCACATGTAGCCTCCGATTTCAAAATCTGGAGAGTTAATTCTGTCTTGGAAGGAGAAGTCCTTGATCACCCACTGCAAGAACGGAGGCGGAGGTCAAGTCAGCGCTGAAAGCGAAATAATACGCTTGAAACTTACTGTGTGGGAACCACAAAGAGGATCTGTGCTTTCCTTGGTGCTCTCTATAGTCCCTGTGCCAAGTTTAAAGCGGAAGTGAATGAGTAATCAGCGATCAGGACGGATATGGGACACCAAATTCAAAAGACTAAATTTACCTTCCATAGGAGCGACTTTATCCTCATCACCGTTCTCCACAGGAGTCATTTCTGCGTCTTCAGCCATCAGATATTTGATCGTATTATTATGGCGCAAGTTGCCGATTTACACAAAGGAGTGATATCGACCTTATCGTATCATAAAACTGCAATATTGTGAACCGCTGCTTTAATGTTAAAGAGCAAAGAAAATGGTGGCCCCGTCATGAAAGCGCACGCTGCTGCATTGAGCTCCAAAAATGGTCCTGGTGCTGCATTTGGGAGGTTAATTATAAATTCTATACACATTTATTATCACAAAGGAGTTTCATTTCCTCTTTGAGGATCCTCGTATCAAGCCAGTATCTTGAGGGTCTGCTATCGGTTTGACTGAGTCTCTCTCAGGCCATCCAGCTTCGGCTGCCAACCGCCTTGCCCACTCACGAGCCTCATGCTGCTCTTGTCGCCGCTGCCTTTCAGGTACTAAGTAGAGATAGTATGCTAGCGTGCCTGCAACCAGCCATGCTGCAATATTCTGTATAAAAGGGGCCGGTTGACTGCTGAACTGAATGGCACAACTTTGGGAGCGTGACCCAAAATGGGGACACTGTACAGAACGTCACGAACCTTTCCACCTCTGACACCAAAACTATCAGACACCACCCCTCGAAGCCAATGGGGCCTATTCATTTTCTGGCGGTGAGCCATTGGAAAAGAAATTGAATCTGCCGATTGCAAAGGGTTCAGCGTATATTCCAAGCAGAACACGCTTTAATTTACTGAGTACGAGCAATGATAATTACATCTATTCAATTGTCTCGTTTGTGTCAACTGGCTCAGTTATGTTTCCCTCCGCATCCATCTTCAGCGTGGTAAAGTTTGAATTCGTATAGATGCAAGCTTCTGAAGCAATGTTCATGGCCTTTTTTGCTATCGTTAGTGCATCCATACCAGGAATATCTATCAATGCACGGGCAGCAGCTAAAGCATAAGGACTGCCACTTCCTATCGATATGATACCATCATGAGGCTCTAATACATCACCAGTCCCAGTGATTTGCAAACTCTGGCTCTTGTCAGCTATGATAAGAGCTGCATCTAATCTACGCAGGTATTTGTCCATTCTCCACATTTTTGCCAGCTCTACTGCAGCCCTCGTGAGCTGACCTGGATGCTCTTCCAATTTTGTCTCAAGCCTCTCGAAAAGTGTGAATGCATCTGCTGTAGCTCCGGCAAAGCCACCGATTGCCTGATCTCCGATCCGTCTTGTTTTTTTGACATTAGGTTTAACAACAGCACTCCCCAAGGTGACCTGACCGTCTGCTATCAACACAACGCTATCGCCCTTTCTGACACAGAGAACGGTGGTTCCTCGTTGTTCGGTGCTACTGTGGGAACGTCGAACAGTATCATCGGACCATTTATGGCTGTCATATGAGGAGCGTATTAGACTACTGAGAGGCGAGGGAACTGCCCTGAGAAGGGGCATAAAACTACTAGCGATCACGCCCCATTCGGCAGTGCGAGATGAGACTGCTCGAGCAGCAAACATTACAAATTGATTTCCAAGGCAAATTTATTCACACTACTTTTAAAAGTGGGTACTTATAGTGTCACTTTGTCAGGGTGAAGAAAGTCCACTAAACGGCAGATTTTATATTTTTCACTAAATTTCTGGCATATTGTCTTCTTCACCCCATTCTTAAGCATCTTATAATTTGACAATTAAGCAGTACAAATCCGTGGACAAACCTTAGAGGCATGTTAAGCACGCGCCTATCGGAATCCTGAATGAGCGAGCTTCTATTGGTTGTTCCGCCCTTCGAATGTGCTTGGCTCACAGACCAAGAATTCCATCTTAGAGATGGATGTGGTTGTTTGAGCTTTGAAGTCAAAGGTTTGTGCTCCTGCTCTAACCGTTAAGCTGGAGACCGCACCGTCACTGGCCCGTCTTTTTGCAGGTGGCAATGATGTCACTGTGTTGTTGAAACCACAATCAGGATCTCGCCGATGGCAACATCTTAGTATGGGAAAAAGAACTCCCTCAAGTGACAGACTCTCTCCAGTTGAGTCTAATTATACAGTCATTCTTGGAAGCCACAGGAACACCTGTCTGAAGTTTGAAAAGGATGGCGAGCTGGTGTGCATGGTTGATAGTGTCCCAGGCGCTAAATTGCAGCCTTGTATTTTCAACAAATTTTGGATAAACTATGAAAAGGGTGTCATTTCAGTGGGTTCTGGCGATCCTAAGCCTTCACACGCCCACTACACATGGAAAGACCCAGATCCCATAGAGGGCATTCGATTCATTGGCCTCTCGGCGTGGGACACCCATGTCGCCTACAAATCTGTCATCATGCATCCAGCGTTAAATCTTTCAGATGCAGGGAGTACCAATCGCAAGAACAATTGTCCTTGGTCATTATTATCGTGTGCCATCTCAGCCACATTGTCATCTCTTACACCCAGCACAGTGTGTGCAGTTCTTCAGGTGGTGGATTGCCTGGCGCCAGTTTTGGATGGGAGTCTTAGACCATCTGCAATTGACCTGGCAGCATTACACTTTGAATATCTCCCAAGTATTGATCCTAGAGGTTTTTGTTCTTTATCCTCACACACTGTAGAAGACATACTGAAATGTCCAGAACTGGTATGCCAGGAAAAATGTATTTTTGACGCCCTCATGGTATGGGCAGGCTATGGTCAGCCACCCGCAGATGGCTCATCTCCTTGCAGACCTCTATGGGAAGTGGACTGCTTGTTGCCTTTAGTAAGGTTTCCCCTTATGAGTGGCGATGAGCTGTGTGCGATATGGAGGACTGAAATGACAAAAAGATCATTATTGCTGCGAGACTTACTGGATGAAGCAAGTGCATCTTCTACTGGGTCTGATTCAAAATCTTTAGGGAGAAGTTTGTTGACGTGTGAGGGAAAGAGGACAGTTCGAGTTCCAGGTCACAATGAGGTGATTGCCTCCAGCAGATTGATGATCAGAAGGACCCGGTGCACTCAAGAGCTGGTGTATGTTTATGACGGAGATCACAATGGCATTTGTTGGTACTTGGGGACGTGCTGTGGCAGTCAAAAGTGGGTCAACCCAGTGTTGGGAGGACGACTGAATGTGATTGCAAGCAGCCCAGAGTGTCGAAATACCAATTCAAGGGCTCTGGTTGGGGGTGTATTCCTCAGGAATAATTTTGCTGGTCCTAAAGTGATTCATGGAGGACAGAAGACCAGTTGGTGGATTCTGGATTTTGGTGACAGTCAAAGGCTTGCTGTCAATTACTATACCCTTCGAACTGATGGGTCTCAAGATTTTCTTCGTTCGTGGGTGCTGCAAGGGTCTATGGATGGTCAGCTGTGGGTCGACTTAAGAAGGCATCTGTCCGATACAACATTTCGAATGCCTGGCCAGTGGGCATCGTGGCCAATAGTGGGGCATGCAGCAGCAATTCCCTACAGAATGTTTCGAGTTTTATTGGTGGGACCAAATACAGACGCCCCCAACCCACATCATATTTGTTTAAGCAACATTGAGCTATATGGTAGTTTTTATGATCTGAATACGTGATTTGTATTATATTTATTAATAACAACTTAACATGTTACAAATCTGCTTCATTTCATCTCACTTCGTATTTTTCTTTCTTTCTTACTGCCAAAATCTTTGTAAAGAGAAAACTCATTGGCATTCCATAAACCAAAGGATACCCTTAGTAGTCAAAGCGCTCGATAAAATCTGTATATACCTGTAATACTTCTAACAATGAGCTATGTAATCTTAGCACCATCAAAAACAAAATTAGGGATGGGGGAGAAGGAAAGCGAGAGATTCTCATCCATCACTCGCCTCATAGAAGAGAACTGAAGGTTGCAAACAGTGAGCACTGATGGCTAAAAGAACACTGTCCCAATTCCCAATGACATTCACATTGCTGTCATCAAATTGCAACCATGCCCTAGCTTCATCACTGTAGACAAAAGCCTTGTAATGGCTTTGCACATATGCCATCAAGCATCTCAGTCGATACTTGCGCGAAGGACAAGGTCCGCTAGGACACACAAAAACCTCTCCTATATCTAATTCAATGCCAACACAGGCCATGGCACTCGAAATACTCTTCTCAGAAAGCCTTGCACTTTCCCAGACTATGCCTAGAGCAAACACAGCAGGATGGCTCAGCAGGCGAGTCGGTAGAGAAGACCGCTCTGTGCGGTCAGCAAGACTCAATTTTTCTTCAAATCTCAAGGAGGCCTGCTCCTCCCGTAATGCAGCACTCGGCACCAAATGCATATATTTCCAATACTGAAGGCCTTCAACCACATCCACATCCTCTTGGTGCATACCTTTTCTGCCTCCTGATTGGCGAACCACAGCAGTTGGCACGACGACTTCTAAACCAAACAGAGATTGCACCAATGACAAGGATGTGGAGCTCCTCAGCTCTGGCGCCTGCCTCACCTTCTTAAGAGCGGCATCATCTTCCCACACAGCACTCCTTTTGTTGTTCATTGATCCAACTGCTAATGCACTACTTTCTGTCTTTCTGAGTCTCACCTTCTGTGGGAGAGTTGGATCAACAGCAGCACCATCACAATCAGCTTTATGGAGAACATCAAAAATTTCACCAAGCACTTCCGCAGCATCATGCATATCACTCAGTTCGAATCTCTGCACTGAATCATTGCCTGTTTTCAGCCGGCTCAAAGCCTCCCTCAACTGCCTGGGTGATATGGGGGTATTTTCACCTTGCTCTGCCTCCATGGCATGGAAGAGAGCACACAATGCCCGGAGGACATCAACATCAGCAGCCTTGCCTGTGCTTCTGGTCGTTAGTTTCTCGGCACTATATGACAAAATGGCATCCCTGAACGGTCCCAGATGCCAAAGGGACTGGACAACAACATTCAAAAAGCAATTGTAGGCCCCAGGTGAGTTCGTCAAGCCTCTCACTAGTTTGAGCTTATGAACATTTCCAACAACAGCTTCACCTGTCACCAGGCGCGACATCCACTGTTGTTGTTCCTCTTCAAATGCTTTACCGGTCGATGCAGAATTGCCAGTGCTGCCAGCATCTGATCCAGGTCCTGAAGAGTCTAGATTCTGAGAAACCTCATGAGCGTCGATGATTCCTCTGGGACTGCCTTGCTGGGGACTCTCCAGCTCTGCCAAGCTTGCCTCATCCTTGGTAGAGCTGAGGAAAGCACGGCCAGGGATGAACTCACGAGCGGATACCCGCAATGGGGTCCCCCTTGACACTCTGTGTTGCTCTGCATGTACTGATGGAGGATAATGAGGCGCTCCAACGACATTGCTAGGAAAGGGGGGGCTTGTATGTCCTCCATGAGGAAAGTACATCACTGGTGTCATCCCAGGATGAACACTGCCCATGGGGGCATATGGCAGGAGTGCAGGCGATGGCAGAGGATGGGGTGGTGAAGAGTCACAAACAGGCTCAGCGGCCTCCGAGGGCTTGTAAAGCTGTGGTCGAGTGAGCTGCTGCACATCCCCCTGTTTCACATCCCCCTGTTTCATATCCGAAGAAATTCGTTGATGAAGGGCTTCAGGAGTTGGTGGGGAGGGAGCCCTTGTGTCAGACCCTGGCTTCACAGCTGAGCGAGGAGCGCTCTCTGCTTTCTTGCCCTTGGTCCTGTGGACAATCCTTTCCCTTTTCTTAGCCGTAGTCTGCTCTGTCTTCCTTGCAAGAGTACCACTTTCACGGCGACTTCGTCTTCCATTGGTTGGGGCTGAGACGAAGCCTTCCTCCTCAGCACTCTCGGCAACTTTGGATGGGGCACCAGGACTGGTCGCTTCAGTTTCCAAGTCTTCCAAAACCTGTGCTTGTTTGAGCAAAAGCTCATCTTGCTCCAAACGCTGACGCCAATATGAATTCTCATCTGCCAACAGCTCCTGTCTCCGGCGCTCCATTAATTCTTCTTCAGCCTTCCGAGCAGCGGTGGCCTCTTCTATTCTCTGTCTTTGAGCAGCCTCAGCTTGCTGAATCCTGCAAACTTCCAAAGCATAGCGAGCCTCTTCTTCAGCCTTCCTCTTAGCCTCTGCATCAGCCCTCTCCTTCTCTTTCAGGCTGCGCTCCCTCTCTTTTGCCTTTGCTTTTGCCTTGAGCTTCTTCTCTTTCTCTTTCTGGTCCCTTTCCGCAGTCAACATCTCCATTTCTATCACCAACTTCTCTGCAGCTGCAGCCTGTTCGCCCTTGTAAGTCAGGGCCTTCAAATCGAGTCTTTCCTGAAGGAAGGGCAAAATGATCTGAGCCCCAATGACTGTGCCTGGATCATTGCAGCCAACATCAATAACAAATTTTTCCAGGTGCTGAAGCACAACATTTGACTCTTCGATTTTGAGCTCCGTCTCCCGAAGCTGCCTCTGAATCTTCTCAAAGAAAATCTTATCATCGCCTTCATCATACAGTTGTTTAAGGGTTGTGTTCTCAAAGTGAGATCTAAGCTTGGCAATTACTGCATCATGATTCGTTGCAGCCCTCACAGCAGCAGAGACAGCCAGAGCTTCTCCACCTCGACCCTCCTCAGCAGCTGCACACATAAGTGATTCTACAACTTCTTTGTCAATCAAAGCAGCATCTAGTGGAGCAGAAACTGCAAGGCATCTCTCCCAGTCTGCAACAGCTCCTTCAATTGTTTTTAACCAACTAGTTAATTGGCTCATCTCAGCTTGACCTTCTGCCATCTTTTTCTGTAAGACCTCCTTCTGAGGGATACCTGCCTTGATGGTTTCCTCAGTCTTTCTGAGCGCTTGCTGAATCTGCAATTGCTCCTCCATAAGTGCATCAGCAACAACTGTCCTATGGCGCTCTGCCTCAGCAGCGGTTCTGTATGCTCCGCCTTCCAAATTTCTGGGATTTGATTTGAGTGCTTCCAACTCAGCTGTCAGTCGCTGATACTCAGGCTCGAGCTGACGAAGCTGGTTACCAATAACTTTGAACTGTTGTTCATTGAGCTTGTGATCATTATGCAGGTAATGAAGCTTTGCCTGCGTGAGTAAAACTTCTCTTCGCAGTGCTGCAAGGGCAATCTCGTTTGGGATTTCGATATGAGCCTCTGTATCCTCCCTTTTGGGGAGCAGGGAAGTCAGGCCATACTTTTCAGCCAAAATCTTTGCCTCCTTACGACTATTCAACATTCTCATGAGAAACTCCCTGTCCAACTTTGCCTTCAGCTCTAGTGCCTGGTGGTCTTGCAAAGTATCGATGAGGACCTCAGCAGCATGCTCTGCATTAGGAACAAGGCTTCCCAGTGCCCTGTGAGCAGCATCTCTCGCCTTTTCAGCTGTGGACACAATTGTACCATACACCCATTCAAGGACAAGACCCAACTGTCCTGGATCTTCCTCCAGCTTGCTCCTTCTTGGCTGACTGTCCTCGCCAAGCAATCGCGTCTGCAGATGGCTCAACCACTTTGAATTAACAGTGAGAACACGGTTACCATCCACATCAGGAAGTAGTTCATCGTCCCAAGTATCTGAGTCTTTGTCCCCTGAAAGTTCATCATTTTCGACGAGAGCAAATAAATCTACATCACCAATGGGCTCTTCCTCCTCTGGGGTCAGGGTCTTAAGCTCATCTTCATCCATTCTGAGCTTCGTAGTAAACCCATCAATCTTCTCACTCAACCACTCGTAAATCGAGGTACAATCACCAGGGTTAATTCTCTCCAAGTCTACAAAATGGAGCTCGCTCAATGAGGAACTACGCATATTTGCAGGTAGAATTTCACATATGAATGATGATATTGGCACCAATATTGAATGATACATGGCCTGGTGTTCTTGCTCTAAAGCCTCGAGCATGATTATAATTGATTCAATTGTAGGATCTCTAGCAGGAGGGGCTGGCACAAGAACTTCATGGCGTGGAGCTCGCCTATTGAGGGTTGCTGCAGATACTTCTTCTTGCGCAGCCCTCTGAGCCTCCTGGACTTTAGTGAGAAGGTCTACCATCCTATTCCGAAATTTCGCTTCACTGGGCCGTTCCGGAATTTTGCTCCCTTCCTGATCCTTTGGTAAGTATTGCAACAGCTGCGGAGGAATAATATTTTCATGCAAGAACTTTTTGAAAGCTTCACTTTCACAAAAGAATGAGTTTGTGTCCGGCCAAAACCAAACCTTCCAAGTACCTCGCGCCTGCGAACGCTTGAGGCCACCTTCAAGTTCTGAGTCTAAAGGTCGATCAAGGAAAATGGGTTCTGGAAAACCAGCAGCAATTGTCTCTGCAATATCTGCCTCCCTCTGCTTGCGTATCCGAGCTGACTGCCGAGCAGCAAATACACGCAAATCAGAGACCTTTGCCTCGAGGAGTTCAGAGCGCTGTTCAGCACTAATGCTTTGCCAATAGGGAGCAACTTCTGCCATCCTTTCAACTGGCTGCAGAGACTGCAAGCCCTCCAGATACTCTTCATCCTGCAAACAGTCCGAGAGAGAGTTGAGGTTGCCAATGAGGGACCGTGGACTTGAGATGGGTCTGCAATGTACCTTCGACTTCAATTTTGGGGCACTTTTGCCCTTGCTATTCTTTTTCTTATTGCCACCCATAATGAAAAAACAATCGTTCGGGCTCAAAACCTGTACAGCACCGAAATACGTTAGTGAGTGACCACAAAGACACGAATACCACAATTACAGGACGACGGGAAGCTATGACTTGCATTTCGCATCATCAAAGCACCCAATGCGCTGAAAATGTACATATCTGTAAGGTGAGATGTCCCAAAGTCTCAGCACAATATGATGCCCATGTAGGATAACTCTACATTCACACTTCTCAGCATAAATTGGTACTTATAAGACCAAGTAAGCGATCGTTACTACAATCGATATATATTACCTCAAAAATGCAAGTTCCCAGGAGGGGCGGATATCAATTGCAAGGCCCCATTTAGACATTCGCCAGACAAGCAATATCAGGTCGACAGTAAGCTCTACTTTACCGCTCAAACAGAAAATCTTAAAAAATGTGATTGCACTTACGCTCAAGGCATAAAAACTCGAGATAAGTGGCCGTCTGACGCTGCAGGTGCGGATATATCCGTTTCCCAGACAAAGAGCCCTGCCTTGAGGAGGTGGGCGTAAGGGGTTTCCCAGCCAGCTCCATCACACGGCCTATTGCCATCAAACAATCCCTGATTTCTTTACACACAACAACAAACAGAACGCAAACATCAATAACTTATTTCTCTCAAAACAGAATTCAAATGGTATTCTATATGACTATATAATTCTTCATGACTATATACCAACTATAGTGCAAGAAAGTGTACGACCCCCCGATCAGTCCCCAGAACTAACCTCCCACTCTCATCATCAAGGTAACCACTAGTGAGACCACAATCACCTATGAAGGCAGCCTGTAATCTCTGGGCACCTACATCCCATAGCCTTGCTGTGGCATCCTTGGAATACGTTGCCAGCTTCCCTCCATCCCCAGAAAATGAAACGCCTGTGACATCATTGTGATGACCTTTGAGGACAATGCCCTTCAACTGAGGAAGTCTCAGATCAAACAGCCACACATCTCCACCACTGCAACCAACAGCAGCATAGTTTCCATCCAAAGAGACCCCCACATGTGACACTGGACATCCAACTTCTCCTGAAGCAATGCACAGTCCGTTTTCCAATGACCACAGCTTCAAGCACCCTTCACTCGTCCACGTCAACAGAGTTGCTGTCTCATCACTGATACAACCACTCGTGATGGGGTCCTTGTGGCCTGATAGTATGTGCAGACAATCGCCAGACTGAGTGTCCCAGACTCGACCTGTACAGTCTTTGGACAACGTCACGACTCTGCGAGCATCTCGAGTCATGATGACCTCGTTGATGGCCGAACTGTGACCTATGCTAGCATCGCGCTGTCCTCTCTTCTGAATCTGGAGCGTTGTCTTTCCTTCCAGAAGATCCCATACAGATACACTGCCATCCCAAAGACAAAGCACAGCCGTCTCGAGCAGTCCGCACGCTGCAAAACTCTTCAACCTGGACCCCGGAGTGCAAGGTAACCCATACAGCCATTTACCAGTCGCTACACTCCACACGTTGACGGTGTGGTCAGCGCTTGCAGTTGCCAGCTTGGAGCCATCCAAAGAAAACTTTGCCCACCGAATCGGTGCGGAATGCCGCCTCAGGACGTGACGAAATTCGCCGTGTTCGGGTTCCCACACCCTTGCTGAGCAGTCATCACCCGATGTGGCTATCGCAATGCCTGCTGCTCCCACCAAGCAGTGAACGACCCCTTCATGCCAAGCTGGCGTGTGAGATGAACTGGCACGCAGATCAAAGGCTCTGCAGGTGCCCAATTCCCCAGCAGTGATAGCAAACCTACCGGTGCGGGTGAGAACAATTTGTCTCACTGATTTGGAATGGCCCTCCAGCATTGCTAAAATGTCACCTGTCTCCAATGAGAACATGATTGCTACTCCATCTCCCCCAGCGGTAAGCACCCTATCCCCAGCAGGCGTTATGGCAATGTCATTCACCCAGGCTCTGTGACCCTTGAGGACAAAACGACAATTGCCCGTTTTGGTGTCCCACACTCTGGCAGTACTGTCGTCAGAGGCAGTCACAATTGTCTTGCCATTACTACTCATAGCTACTGTGGTTATGAAACCTGTATGACCTTCATAGGTATGCACACACCCTCCACTGTTTAAATCCCACAATTTGGCTGTCCTATCGTGACTTCCAGTCACCAGCTTCTTACCGTCATGGGACATTACCATTGATGCAATGCCACCTGAATGGCCAAGCAGCTCCCCCATCGATTTTCCTGAAACAACATCAAACAACAACACTTCTCCACTGCTGCAACCTACAATTACGAATCTGCAGCAGCGGGATAAGAGGAGGTTGTGCACACCGGTAGGTCCAGTGCCAGAGAATTTATGTATCGGCTTGCTGGACACTAGATCCCACACAATGATCAGACCATCCAAACCACCAGTGGCCACAAATCGGCCTTGGGGATCCAGAGCAAGGGTGTTCACTGAGCCTTTATGTTGTCCTGTCAATACCCTCAAGCAGTCGCCTCTTTCTGTCTCAAAAGCCCAGACTGTCCCATTCTCTCCAGCAATGGCGAGCAAAGACCCATCATCTGTGATGGCAACGTCTGTCAAAGGAACCAGGGCGCCAGTGGAAGGATGCTTGGCATTGATCATCAGCGTGCAATCGCCAATCTCCAAATCCCAGATACGCGCTGTACCATCTATCGAGGCGGTGATGACTTCACTTCCCGAAGGAGCCATAATGAGCTTCACAATAGCTCCACTATGCCCACGCAAGGCCAATCTTTGCAGCCCACCAGCTTGATCGAGCGAAGGTGTGATTGGAGTGAGACAATATGCTTTGCTGGCTGACCTGTCCCTCTTGATAATATCTTGCTGCTCAGCCCACCATTTTTTCATCTCTGTTGACAAGGGCGCTGCCATCATCCTGCTTGCAATAAGACATCTTAACAAGCCAGGCAGTTCTGGCATTGCTGTTACTTGAGCTACCGACATTTGGAAGGCATCCAAGACCAACTTGACGTCCCTGTCAGAGTCTTGAAGAAGGTACCTTCTAAAGTCAGCACATACTCCAGATATACCAGCACAGAGCAGCTTTCTCTCCAGGAAAATAGGATCGAGCAACAACAACTTCAACTCCTTCATTTTCCCAGCTTCAGTCAAGTGGTACCCAATTTGCTGGAAACAATACCCGTCATCGCTCAACAGCTCTGCAGATATCTCCTTCCCTTGTCCAATACTGTCTAGGAGGCGGCGATGATACTGCAGGACATGGTCGCCAATTGCCCTCTTGACTAATTGAAGTTGTTGAGGCTGTGGCAGGCACCAGGTTTTGCCATCTTGGAGCTGGGCGACATGGAGGATGCCCAAGCTCGAGAGATGTGTCAATATCGCAAGAGTTTTCTCACAGCTGGCAGACCACAGCTTGGATAGAACTGAGCTTGGAGCCGGTGTCTGCAGTGGAAACACTGACAAAGAGGCCCAGTACTCCTGATACTCAGATGTTATACCCATTGATTTTGCGAGGACCTCCAACGTAACTCCACCGCTCATCTCTCCTAGAAATGGTGTGCTTGGCACGGACCCATCCAATTGCAGGTGTGAATGAGCTTGTTGAAATGCCTCTAGAGATTGTCTATTCATTTCAGCACTAGCTCTTTCTAGAGCAAATGATGATCTGCCAGTGAAGAGGGACAAATGGGTGGAGCTGCCGGTTCCACTGTGCCGTCCCTCACTGCCAGTGCTATGTCGAAGTGCTTGACCCTTTCCATCAGTGGTTGGCTCATTTTTTGATGGTAAAGGAGTGTCTACTGATGGCTGTTGCCCTAACCAATTGCTGTCGCTAGAAGGTGGTTGTTGTAATGATGACATTGGGGCTGTGCTTGTCGAGGAACGTTGGTCAGGTTCAGATCGTTCCATGCTACTGGTCTTATGACTAGAAAGCCACCCTACAAACGATTCCTTCTCCTGTAAAAAGGCGAATATAATAACGTGAATTTCAAACCCAAAACGAAACATAATATTCGAGAAGAATCGCAAATTGCCAGACCTCTTCAGAACCGGACTCGGATGAGTTATTCAATCTATTTAGGTTTTCTTCGGTCACATTTGCTACTTGTGGGCTTGGAAGGCACTCATGAAGAGTACACTCAGGGGACGCATTACATGAGGGACCTGCATCACTCTTATTTCTCTCCTTCGACGTCGAATTACCCATGTATCATCCACAAGTACAACTCCATACATACATACTAAATCTGCTTGGCGTGTAATTGATGGAAATGTTAGGATTTGTACCGAGATATGCAGCTTTACTTGAGCATTGGGTGACAACGCTACCTTCTCTTCATTTCCCGACTGCTTTCAGCCCATCAGCGTTCATTGGGAGACGGTCGACCTAGGAATGGGAGGGATACAAAAATACAGGTGCAGCTTCGCCAAAAACGTTCTTACTGATATTTACAGATATTTCTTGTGTTGGACGAGTTACGAGATTTGATAATGGTACCAGCCCCAAGGCAAAGATCGCGACCCAGGTGATAATATAGTGATGCAGGGCGACGAGCAAGGAATGAGTTTAACCACACAGAATCTGCTTCATGCATTAACAGATCAGCTGTTATTTTCAATTCAACCGAATGCAGCAAGTGAGCTCAGACGCTTAAGTATAGCTGGTTGGATTACTGACTTAATTCATAAAGCCTTTGAGCCTGAGCACAATGTAAGTAGCCCTTGTTGTGCAATGTATTTGTGCGTCAAGAATCTAACTGCAAAGTTGCGTGTAGGTGCAATCATTCATCTTCGGTTCAGTCCCTCTCCGCACCTACCTTCCCGATGGTGACATAGATATCAGTTGCTTTGCAAAGTCCGGCCATTCTCTACGTGATACTTGGGCTAGCATATTGATAAAAGTGCTGGAGACTGAAGCTTCATCAGTTGACGCTCCATTCCAATTGCGAGACATTCAACTCATACAAGCAGAAGTGAAACTCATCAAATGCGTCGTCGCAGAAATTGTCGTGGACATATCATTTGATACGCTCGGTGGACTCTGCACAGCTGCATTTCTAGAGTCTATAGATAGAGAAATTGGTCAATCTCATCTTTTTAAAAAATCTGTCGTTTTAATCAAGGCATGGTGTTATTATGAGGCCCGTTTGTTGGGTGCCCATCATGGACTGATCAGCAGCTATGCACTGGAAGCGATGGTCTTGTATGCCCTTCTCATGCATGGCAATGAAGATTTAGATAAAAGTCCTATACACGGACCTTTAGATGTCTTGAGAGTGTTCCTAGCGCTGTTCGCTTCATTTCCCTGGGAAGAATGCTGTTTGAGTTTGCAAGGACCCATTCCTATATCCACCTTTCCAACGCCTGTGGCTGACACCACCCTGCTGCCACCCCACCCTACAATTTTGAGTGACAGCTTCATAAATGGTGCATATGAAAGGTATGGAGTCGAACCTAGTTTAGCAGTCCAAGCTGCAGGATCTCTGAGAGGACAGAAAGAGCCACCCTTGCAAATAGTGCTGCCTTTGAAATTTTTGAACATAGTCGATCCTCTTCTTCCTTCCAACAATTTGGGGAGAAGTGTTAGCAGAGCTAGCTTTGCACGTATTCGTAGAGCATTTGCCCATGGAGCTAGAAAGTTAGATGAAATAACATCATGTCATGACCCACACACAGCACGAGTCGCATTCTCAGACTTTTTCAGGAATACATGGAGAAGCCAACTCAGAATGACAGCGGATAATCAAGAATTTTTATCGCATATGGCTCACAGACAGGGATTGGCACGTACTTCGCTGGATGGTCTCCCTCATGCTCCGTATAGTCTCCCTGGATCAACACAAATGTCGCCAAGGACAGCTCCAGGAACCCCTACAGTGCTCACTGGCACGATGAGCGAGCCTGCGACCCCAGCAAGGCCCAGTGGTTTGGATCCATTGATGGCACCTCTTGCAGTGTTGGCTCAGCAGCAACTACAACAAGGGGCAGCGGTCTCTGCAGTGTACGTTAGGCCCACAGCACCAGGTCCGCCCACAGCACCAGGTCCCCCAATTCCAATTCCTCGCATGCCATCTCCACATATCCAAGCCTTGCTGAATCCTCAATCTGTACTGGAACAGAATTGTTTGAATGCAGTGGCAGGAATTGATATCTGGAAAGGAGACCTTGAAGGTATGGAGGATAGTCTGTGCTGTGCTAGGGGTATGCATGAGGATGGGCCTTCACAACCTGATGATGATAGTGACTTGCCCATGAGACCAAATCGGTTTGTAGAAATGGTTGAACAAGGACCTTCAAGCAGAGCTCCTCTGCCCCACGTCAAGGTGCCTAGTAGTGTATGGGGAGGCCACCAAAGAAAAAGTGGCGTACAGGTTGTGACATCAGGAACAAACAGCCCTGCATCTGCAAGAACCCCTGCTTGGGGAGGAGCAAGAGATAGTCCGCATGCCAACAATGGCAGTGCTGCTGCTGTAGAGCATCAACAGCCCATACAAAACGCATCATCACCAGTGTCAGCAGATGTCGAGGGGCGTAAACCTTCATGGTCATCAGTAGCGGGCAAAGCACCAGCAAGCAGATTGCAAAGAACAAACGATCAAGAGAATAAGAGTACTACTGCATCCACTCCCAATGAGAATGGTTTGAGCAATTTTACACTGGCTGAGAATGAATTTCCATCGCTCTCGGGTGGTCAGCTGAAATAGTGTCAACTATTTACTGACAAATGTGAGGGAACAATCCTATGCACTGGCGAGCATTTCTACTTGACATACAGTCATATCTACTGTAATTGGGTTTTCATTGGATTCCGATGTTTTCACTCTGTTTGATCTCTTCCTAGGATATGCTTCTACCCTAATTGCAGGTTCAAAACTGGGATCTTCCGTCTCTGAGTCCGGGGTCAAAACTTCATCAAAATCGCTGTCCATGAGGTACTCTAGCTCTCTCTGTCTACGCCTTTGAGCTGCTTCACGTCTTCTTACTTTCTCCTCTGCAGCTATTGCTACAGCTGGGGCCTCTGGCTCACCATCTGGAGCCTGAGCAGCTGCTTCGGTGTCGTAGGGGATAGCCTTGAAACACCTGGCCACGAGTAAAGCCTTCCACTTGTGCAGAAGAGCTTGGGCTAACTTGGATACTTCCACTTTCGGATGTGAGGAAGACAATGTTGCTATTGCAATGCCTATTTCAGAGTTCAAGAGATCATTCACCTCCAATTTATAACAGTCCAACTTACGAAGGCTGAGGCAGGACGTGGTGAGTTATCGGGACTTGATCAGATCGGACTAACAATATAAAATACCTCGTTAACAAAGATTCTTTCGTCTGAGTAGGATCTAGGAGATGTTTCTGCAGACATTTTATGTCTTCAGGGGTGAAGCAGACTGAACTCTTCTCTAACCGCACGACCTTTGTCAAGCTAAACAATGTGCGCTGATGCTTGTCAGGCTTGAGTTCAACTGCCGTCATTTTGTGATATGGCAACTATGATATAACAAGGAAGATTATACTGCGTTGGCACCAAGACGGGTCTCAAATGTGGTGGTGTCAAACTGGCTGTCGTTTCGTGACCATTTGAAAATATGATTTGAGGGAGAGATTGAAAACACTGAGGGAGTCAACTATTATTTTGGCGACCTTTTATCATGCCAAGTACTAAAAGTTTGAAATAAATGAATATAGTTGACAACCACTATCTAAGTGAAGTCAAACAATGATCTACCTCGACTAGTTCGCACACAATTTCAAAAGTTATGCTTTCTTCGAAACGAGATTATCCCAGCAATTTCAAGCCTAGACTTAGAGTGTCATTCGATGAAGCAGCCAGATATGATGATAACCTTGAAGCTATTCCAGCCAATTACACCCCTGGGCTGGGCGAGAGTGCTGCTTTTGGCGATGAGCATGACCCCAGTCAGCCACACGACAGACGCCTACTTCAGGCAGCCCAAAGTCATGCATCTCACTTAGAAGAAGCTAATCACCAGCTTTTAGAGCGGCTGCAAGAGGCATTGGGGGATCTTGAGAGTGTGCAAGCACAGATGATGGTACTACAACGAACTCAGAGGGCATGGGAGGACAGAGTTCCTGAGGCCAGGGAACTCGCAGCTGCTGCGCTAGAAAGCGAAAGAGTAGCACAAGAGGCACGGAATGCCCATGCCCTTCGACTGCTCAAGTCGAAAGATCTGGCTTTGAGGCACATGGAATCCCAAATCAATGCCCATCTCTTAGAGACGGACGACGTCAAACGACAGTTAGAGTTGCTCCAGAAGGATCTGGATCTGAGCCAAAATCGTGTGAATGAACTCATAGAGAGCAGAGCAAAATCGAGGAGAAAGATAGAAGCGCTGGAAGTGGCTTTGCAAGAGAAAGACCGCTGTGTATTGGAACTCGAGACAGATTTGGATGAAACAACTAGAAAATTAACACATGATAGTGATGACCTGAAGAGTGAGGTGAAGCACTGGAAAGAAAAGGCAGAGAGCTTAGAATTGCACGCGGTCGAGTGCCAAGGGAATGTAGCAGATAAAGAGGCTGTGGCTGTATTGACTGACAAATTGCGATCTTCAGAATTGCACATTGAGAGATCTGAAGGAGAAATACTCCAGCTGACTACAGAATTAGAAAATGCAAAGAAAGTCATCAAAGAGGTGACCATTGTTCAAAAGCTTCAAGAGCAGGAACTGGTGCACATCCAGCATGAAGCGAGCAGGGCCAAGGTGTTTGAAGCTGAGCTAAAACAAGCAAGAGAAGAATTGGCGGAATTGGAATTGGCTCGTGTGCGCACAGAACGTGAGCTGACCATGGAACTCAGCATGAAGACTGAGGCTCTCACACTGCTTGAAGAGGTGAAATCAGATTTGGAAGTCATGACTCTGCAAAACAAGGCATTAAAAGAAAATACTGCATGCTTGGAGAAAGAGCTGGAGGGAAAGACTTCAGCTCTTGAGGCTGCTGATAAGAAATCAGCTGCTCTTCTGTCAAGAGTACAAGAGTTGGAGGAGTCAACCTCAGACATTGAAAAGATAAGATCTGAAGCTGAAGCAGCCTTAGAAGGGGAGCAAACTCACAAAGCAGTAATACGCTCCCTCACACTTCAATTGGCCTCTTTGTCCCAAGAAGCCATTGCTGCCATCACAGAAAAAGATGAGGTGTTGGGGCATGCTGCCCTGTTGAAAGTGGCCAGCGGCACTGCCATTACCACTACCACTACTCCAGTTGTTTCAACCTCTCTGAGACCACCCCTTTCGCCACCACTTGAAGACCCAGGGGCTGATGTCACTGGAATGTTGTCTGTATTACAGAGACAATTGATATCTTTATCAGAAGTGTCGAAACACGTGTCGGAAGGCTTGGGACACCCCCACAAGCAACCCAGTCAAACCCCACTGAGACAGCTCCAGAGGCAATTAATGAGGCCATCTGTTTCTTCTTCAGAAAATGAGCTCACACACCTGAGATTTGCAAACTTAGCTTTGGAAGCATTGGAAAATGAAGTTCCTGCCATGCAATCAATACTTAATTTGGCCCAGAGTGCACTTGCTCAGGTATCTCGACCTCAGCATGTTCCACCATTGTCGCCTAGTGCTGACAAAGCAGTGGAGAAAATGAGGCAGAGGCGAGACAAATGGAAGGCGAGATGTGAAGAACTTGAATGTGCTTATAAAGCTGAAAAGGTGCATGCCGTTCAGTTACAGCATGAAGTACTTACATTAGAGAAGTCCTTGGCTGATGCCGCGACTGTTTTGGGCGAGCTGACAGCTTCAGCTGTCGATTTAAAGAGTCAGCAAG
Source organism: Axilococcus clingmanii (assembly GCA_019693495.1). Classification (NCBI taxonomy): domain Eukaryota; kingdom Viridiplantae; phylum Chlorophyta; class Chlorophyceae; order Chlamydomonadales; family Chlorococcaceae; genus Axilococcus; species Axilococcus clingmanii. The sequence continues at coordinate 27,855 of JAAMXV010000572.1, forward strand.
AAAGGCACGAGTCTGAGAAGTTCGACCTGCAACAGCGGCTAGAAGTATGTTTACGAGAACAAAAACAGTTGAGGTCTTTGATGGAAGCAAAGAAGCAGCCATTAGAGGAACCAACCCAAGGGAACACACATGAAGTGCGGTTCACTGAGACGGTCGAACTTGGTCATAAAATGGCTCTGCTTGCTGCCGCTCACGAGGCTGCGAAAACAGAGTTGGAACGCAGACAACACATTGCTGATACACTGTCATCTCAGCTAGACAATTTGCAGCAAGAGAGAGACCGGTACAAGAGCCGGGAGCAACAGCTCATGCAACGGTTGGCATCTTCACGCGAAGAATGCGCACATGTTCTCCAACGTCTCGAAGAGGCAGAGATGGGACACAAGAGAATGAAAGAAGACTTAAATACCCAAATAACACGCCTTTATTCACAGATGCATAGCAACGTCAGTACTGGTTCTTTAGACCCTTTGCTGCGAGGGCTGGATGGACTTTTATGCGATGCCAGTGAACTGGAGAAAAGGGTCGCCCATTTGGAGTCCAAAGCTGAGGAAATGGCTGCAGAGAAGATAAGCATGAGATCTGCATTGGAAAGAAGATTAGAAGAAGCAGAGTCCCACTGTTTAGCAATGGCCAAAGAAGTTGGGAGACTAGAAAACGAGTTACGGATGGAGAGGCAAAAGGGAGGGGAGCCGAGCTTAGTAAGAGAGAGTGTGAACAGTGAAATGCATCATCGAAGGGACGTTTTTGATTCTGAAATGTGATGTAAGACTAATGAGCAGAAGAAATTTGTCGCCTGGATATCTAAGAAACGGTATTCTCCAACAGAGATCGAGAAGAGCGCCTCGTCAGCCAAAAGTAATGTCGTCCAAAGCCGAACTCCATTCTCTACCTGGTGTTGCTGCGTCGAGAGATCCAGAAACCAATGGTTTCATTTTCCAGCAGACCATGTACAGGATCACGGATCCAAGGGTCTCCCTTGACTTTTACACAGCGGTGCTCGGTACGTTTCTCAGGTGTCCCCCGCAGCGGATTCCAAGCTTTCTTCGAACCCTGCTGAATGGGCAACATACCTGCAGGCATGACCCTCATCACCAAATTCGACTTTGAGGATATGAAGTTCAGCTTGTATTTCCTAGGCTATGAAGACCCAGCAGAGATTCCTGAAGACCCAGTGGAACGAGGTCGTTGGCTCTTTTCAAGACCAGCAACGCTAGAATTGACCCATAACTGGGGCACAGAGAATGATCCAGACTTTCAAGGTTATGCAAATGGGAATACAGATCCTGGTAAGGGTTATGGACATATTGGTTTGGTAGTCCCAGATGTGGAAGGTGCATGCAAGCGATTTGAGGAGTTGGGGGTAGATTTTGTGAAGAAGCCAGGTGATGGTAAAATGAAGGGGATTGCCTTCATCAAGGATCCAGATGGATATTGGATTGAAATACTCAGCAAAGAGTGCGCCCCTATGATTGTTGGTTGGAATACATCGCATTAGAAGAAATCATCAAAATTACATGAAATGATGTATCATTCAAAGTGGTTCTCCACATCAGCTTCAGGCACCACATCCTCCAAAGCATTAAACTCCAGAAAATGGGTTGGTCTGTGTATTTCATTGTAAAACTCCTTGGGATTTGCCAATTTCACCCCATACTTCATGCCAGATGAAAACTTGACGCCCATGAAATTGTAATTCCATGAGCCAACATCAGGTACCATATAAAAGCCCATGAACCTATCGCTCAACAGCATTTGAACTCTCTCAAAGAAGCCTGGAGAGTATCCTTGTGGGTTTGCAGCCGCATCCCTCTGACTTCGACCCCACTCGTACCCAGTTGGAGTCAATTTATAGGCGGTCAGAGAGACCGAGCCTGGCGTGAAAGATGCAGTTATCAGCACACACCTCTCCCCATCCCAGGACTTGAAATTTTCCAGCATCTTTGCATGAACAGCTACGTCCTGGGGAGCCATCTGAGGAGACTCATTTGGTTGAGTGTGGATCCATCCCAATGGCTCCAAGTCCCCAAGATAATCATGCTCTGGAAGAGTCGCAGGTAGATTCACAGCAGCATGGTTACCCCACTGAGGGGGCATCACAATGCAACGAATTTCCTTCACCTGGGGGTTGTCTGGCGGAGACACCCCAAACATGTAACCGGCAATCTGTGTACGCAAGTCCGCTATGCAGATGAACTTTTTGAGAAGATTCTTGGGCATGACGTATGTGTAGCCATCTTCCTTGAGATCATCAGAGTTGACATAGATGTGATTCACACGGAGGTGCAAGTTGGCGGCGCTTATTGCCCGCACCCTCCAATCCGTCTTTGAGCCAAAGGCTGCTTGTTCATATGGCGTGGAAGTTGTCACAATCAATTCCTCACCGTGTACATTTACCGTCTTGGTGGTGATGGCGGCTGCTGCAGCCCCTTCCCTAGCCTGCTTCTCTATCTCTGCAATCTGCTGACGCTGGGCGCTCGGCGGAGCAATTTCAGCCCCCAAAATGATGTCCCTGATCTCAGACTGTGTCAACGCACCCACATTGACGTTATTTTTCTTGGAATAATCAGCTAATATCAGATCTTTGAGTGCCACCTCTACTTTTATCCACTGTTCGTCTGTCAATGTGGGCCAAATGTGATGAGCCTCAGTCATGATGGTTCTGTCAGGGCGCAAGAGCATGCGTGCTTTGTCAACGTTGACATGCAAAGCACGGAGAATGAGCACCAACCTAGAGAAGGCAGTGTACGATGAAATTGTTTTCAACCAATCATCATACACATTGAACAGGAGCATCTGAGGTTCGGTGGCTTTCAGAATTAAGTCCCCAAACTTTTCAATCTTAAGGGCAGCTTGGAACGGAAGCTGCAACTCAGAGCCGGTGATCACAATGTTGGGGAAATCCAACAAGTGTACCTCTAGAGGATCCAACATCCCCTTGCGACTCACAATGATACGCTTTGGCTGTTCTTCAACAGGAAGAGATCTAATCAGAGCAGCCACTTCTTCGGCAGTCTTCCACTTGGCAAGCTGACTGAGACGCTTCTGCCCAGCCCACACGCTGGTATGGATGATCTTCAAGAAGAGCTGACCAGTCCTTGGATTGAAGATGAATATAGCTCCATTGATGGGCTTGGTCGTGAGGTTGCCTTCAAAAGTCTTGTGTATGGTGACACGGTAGACATTTGTGTCATCCACAAACCAGATCAGTTGATTTGAGAAGAGCTCGCCGTAATTTTGACTGGACAAATAAGGCTCTGTTGGCTCTGAAGAATACAGCTGGAGAGCCTTGCGTATGCGCTCACGCAGGACATACAAAGCAGGGTTGGCCTTCATAATCTTTGTCATTGCCTGAACGATCAAGGGCTTGCTTCCTGGGAACCAGTTGCCAAATGCTGAGTGCAGATTGTATGCCAAATCTACTCCAATCATAGCTCCCGTTGGACTGGGGTATATGGACATGTTGTCGGTGGTGTAATCCAAAAACTTGGCCCTCACATATCGTTCAATATCATGACTGTCAAAATCCCCCCATCTCAGCTGCACATCAATCCAATATTTGTTGGAAGGTTTCTGATCAAAGACATCATGCTGATCACCCATCAGAGAAGGTTTGCTGACCGGCCACTTATAGGCTGCAAATAGCAGAATATCCGCACACGAGGAGTTCATCTTGTATGATTTACGAGGATGAATAGTTTCCTTTTGCACAGTCTCAATCTCTAAAGCATCCAATTCCTGATCAAAAACTTGACACAGATCCATCACCAGAGATTCGTGAATCTTCTGCCACAAATGCGCCCTGAAAATCTGGATGAGGGAAATTTTCAGTGTGGGGATCTTGCCGTGCATGAAGATACCCGTCAAGTCCAACTGAACTTGGAACCCTATGTACACATTGGCCCTGTTGATAGTGGGGGACCACCAAAGCGTGAACCTTCTATTGGGAATCTGATTCAAACCGCTGCGCTGCGCATTCGTGAGCTTTTTGTACTTCATACTCTCCTCGAAGCCGCTTGCCTTCTCCCAGAAAAGACCTTCCCAAGTCGGGAAATAGGTACCCTTGAACAAGGTATGCTCTAATATGCCTTCCACTCCACCCAAGGCCTGAATGACATCTGTGCGGTAATTGTTCAAATTCCACAATTTGCCGTCATGACGCTGGTGTGTCCACCAGAACGGGTTTTGTTTTGCGATCTGATACTGCTTGAAATCTTGTCTCACACGCCACCCTTTATCATATGCCAGGGTATGCCTGTCCTTCTGGAATAGAGTGTTTATTCTGGGAATGCCACGATCCCAACTGTCTTCCAAATCCTCTAGAGTCAACCTCCTACTCTGGGCCACAGCTTCCTGACGCTTGAGCGCATACTCAGCCCACACCCTCTGGGAATCAATAAATTCGCTCTCCCATGATTGGATGTACCTGTAGAGATTGGGAATCAGCTGATCCTCTTCATGAGACATCCCCGCTCTGAAATGAGTGACGCCCAAATCTGTCTGTTGACTGTATCTGAGATCGGATTGGGGGATGAGGATGTGCCCCATGGACAGCATGCCCAGGCCTCCAATCTCCTTTGGGCTGTAAAACACTACAGGAGGGAATCGGGATGGCATTTTGGAATTCAGACCAATTTTAATTCTTGTCTGGATCTTGTTCTCGCACTTGACCAGGAGATCCAAAAGTTCTTGAGTATGTACGACCGCCTCCCGATAGTAGGTCATCAGAGCAATGAGGGCTGTGTTCCATTTATTAGCTATCTTGGTGAATGTGGTTGCGCCGCTGGACATCAATATCTGCCTAACTCTGTTCTCAAATGCTTTCAACCCCTCGTCGTCCACCCTCAGGAATGCCTGCGCTGTACGCTCCTTGGTGAGCTCATTCTGCAGGCTCCACACCCCATCCTTCTGGGCAAAGCCCTCTGCCAGAGACCTCATCTTCGGCAGTATACGGACTTCAAACCCAGCCATGGAGAACAGGAGATTTGGATTGTCCTTAGAATAGACAGATACAAATGAATTGTCCCAATCCAGGGTAGTCAATGAGCGGGGGAGTCTATTCTTCATGTCCCAGAATGTTGCCCTCCCCAAATTCACATCGTGCTTCATCAGACGCATCCGAGCATCTCTGGGCCAACACTTTTTATTGTTATACCCGACAATATTTTCATTGTTAGGATCTGGATGCTCTGTCAAATACCGTTGAATGAGGTCTTTGGATTCCTCCGGTGTGAACCTGAACAGAATTTGGACCCTGTTTATGTACCTTTGATACAATCTGATTGGATGGCGGGTCTCTGTCTTGACGTCCCTGTGCACAAGGAACTCATTAGGAAGATTGGGTGGCCCAGCAAGTTCAGAGGCCCGGGTTAAACCCAACAGTAGCAAGTCCAATACCAGCCCATAGTATTGAGTGACAAATGGAGCGAACTGCAACCCTCTGATGATGCCATAACTATTTGTGTGGGCCATGTCCTTGAAAGCAATGACCACGTTATTCTTGGCAGTCATGTAGTCTGCAATGTTATGATCCACTATCAAACGCAGCAGCCTGTTCAACAGGGTGAGATCAACTTTCTCAAACATCTTCTCCAGATTGGACTGTAACATTACCACACACTCGCCATCAGCAGTCTCCCAAATGTCATACAGGTTGTTGATGCCCTGGCACCACTTGTACACCAACAGGGGAGGGGGCTCAGAATCAGCAGGCTTTACCCAATTTGGGAAGAGCTGTCGTTTATCAGCTTCATACCACAGATACTGGTCAAGATAAGCGTCCGTAATCTTCTCTAGTGGCTCAATCTCATACACTGGAATCAGATGAGAGTAAAGGTCGAAGAACTCGATGGCAACTTCCTTGAACGCACGCTGAGTCAGCAGGTGTCGTTTGATGCGAGAGAGGGCCTCGTGCGGATTGTCATATGCCTGCTCAACCAACCCCAATTCCTCCCTCTGAGTCTGATTCAGCCGTACCGCCACAGTGTACTGTTCTTTCAAGCGCTCCAATGCCAAAATGAGGAGCTTGGTATCATGCTTGTATGAAAGTGGAGGGAAAGGAATAGGGGCAAACTTACGACTTTCCAACCAATGAACTGTGGTGGTATATATGGCCACTGCCTCCTCTGGGCTCACATAAGGACCATCTTTCAGATAGTTGTGTTGCCTTTCTTGCTCGGCCTTGAGATACAGTCGTGTCAAACGTCCAAGATTTTTACGCGACACTGTCTTATCCACCGTGGCACCTCTCCGGATGCGCTCTCTATTGTAGTGTGCTACATTCGTCCACCAGTCTGCCTTCATCTTGACATATCTGAGAATCATATTTTCCACCGGAGCTGGTAAGCCAGGAACTTTCCAAGGTATATTGGCCTTCCAGCAGCGCCATGCCTCTGATAAATGTTGAAGTATGGTCTTTGCTTTGTTCTGCTTCACCCCTTCTGGCATCATGTCTAAAATATCATGCATGACAGAGGCACGAAGCTCCAAGTCAAAGTGACTCTCTATGCGTTGTTTCGTGACCGTCTTTGCAATACCCTTGTTCTGTCGGCCTTCAAACTGGCGAGCTAACAAGTTGCCTAGCCACCTTTCCAGCAATGGCACAATGCCCCTCAGGAAGAAGAGCCATACTCGCCACATGGGTGCCCAGAATCCAACGCCAGGACCCTTTCCTACTGGCCCAGTGTTGAAGCGATAATAGATCAAGTGCTTGAGATCTTTGCACATGCGTACTTGCTTCATCAATTTGTACTTGTATCTATACATACCAGTCAGCTGACCAATATGAGAGAAAATGTACTGCAACCCATCAGCCAGTTGGAAGGCATCGACATTTCCAAGTCTGAACTGTACATTGGCATCAACCACCAGTTTTGTGAGCCGTAATATCTCACGACAAAGGTGGAAAGCATTACCAAATCGACTCTTTTTACGCTCCTTCGTCGTGAGTGTCTTGATAGGCTTCAGATTAAAGTTGTAGTCTAGATGCAGATAGTTGAGATGTTTCCTATGGATGAGCAAATTCAGCATGTTGTAGCCTTGCCGGCAGACTTGCAAACCTGCCTCCACCCAGTCCAATTCCGTTCGCTGGAAGAACTTGGTACCAGCCAAACTCTTAAATAAGGAGCGCTTCTTGGTTGGCTTCCCAGGTCTTGAATGCAGCTGGTTAAGGACATAGTTCTTCAACAGCTTCTGGTAACTCACCCTCACCTTCACTGGATAATTGGAAGGGCATCTTTCCTGAAACCAGCCATTGACAAGTGGCACATCTTGCGCCCGCTTGGTCCTCCCACTGCGAGTATTGAATGGATATGGGGCCCAGAGGAGCGCCAATCCTGCTGCTGTGTTGTCTGTGCTCAGCGGATGAGACTCTAAAAATGGAACACAACCTTCCGGGAGATAAAATTCCTCATGCACCTCGTCCTCCTCCTCTTCACCATCACCATCAATTTCCATTGGAGCCTCAGATCTATAAGCAGCAATGGGGTGTATGATGGGGTCATAGTAGAAAGCAGGCAAATCAGGATCCTCTGCTTTGATGTACATGACCATAGGGTAGTGATAAGCACTCACTTTCACTGAGCGAGGTCTATTGTTGTACAGGTATGGAAATGCTACTTTGTACTCTGTTTTGATGGGAGACCTAATTATCAATTTATTGATGTCGTTGAACTCATTCCAGTCCTCATCCCTGGCATCTAAATCTCTAAACCTGGGCTCAAATTTGGGTCCTCCAGGAATGGCCATATTCAATGACTTGGCAGTGATGAAGGATGGGGAATCAAAGAGATAAAAGTAGTTCTTATCTACCAAATCACTCAGCAACTGACCGGCCAGCCTGTATAGGGATGACATTACCGGAAGAGGTAACCTCCATTTTTTGTACGATGGTCCATTGACGAATTTTGTGTACTTCAAGGGGCTCGAGTCGTACAACCAGCCGTACACAGGGCCATCCTCTTCTTCATCCAATTCAAGCTCGATAGCTTCCAGTGGGTCCACTTCTAAAATGTTGTCTGCATAATCGAGAGGAGGCTCCTCATCATCAAATGGAGGGAATCGCATGCGCTTAAAATGTCTGCGGTCTCTCTTCTCTCGGCGCATCATGATCCACATGGTGCCCCATTGAGCCAGGTACACTGGTTCTATGACCAGTGGAATCTCATCTACAAATGTGATAGCCCCTGTGACATGGTAGAGTACTCTGACATGCCTGACTTGCTCCCAAGGCATGGGCATATTTTCTAGCAGCTTGAAAACAGCATGGGGGACAAACTTCAAGGCGCCAAGGTAAACTCTCTTGTCACTTCTAAATTTTCTAGAGCTCATGTCGCCATGGTCCTTAACTATTTTCCTAACATGCTCTGGAGGCATGTCCTCTTTAGGAGCTTGCACATGACCAAACTTGCGTTTATCGGCATATCGTCTGGAGTTGAGTTTTGCCCACTTGCGAGCCTGCAGTGAAGGAGGGGCCGCATTGGTCGGCGTCATTATAGAATAAACGGAATCGTTGAATAAAATCAATGCATAAATAATGCTTTCAAAGAATAGGCAACTATATTTTGAGCTGACAAACATAGCAACTATTTTGAGAGCATTGATTAGTGCTGCAAGCTCACCTTATCAGCTAAATGAGCTACATGCTCGGGTGAATTAAGAATTGCTCCAGAGCTAACGTCATCCATGGCCTGTTATCTATAGTTCTTTTTCGTTTGAGTGATGCCTGATTAAGCTAATCAACCTTCCGAAGTTTCTTAGACATCACAGCCTGGAATTGATTAAATTGGTGTAACTTGTAAAATGACAAAGGTAGTCTCGCTTCCCACTCTCTTTATGCCACGAAATCCAGCCTTAGAGAGGTATGAGAAGCCGAGAAGAAAGAAAGAAATCTTGCAGCAGGCTGTTCGAAGCCTCCAAGCAAATTTGACCGAGAGCGTCCTAGATCCGATGTTACCACAGCTTGTACCAATGCAAGAGTCAAAACGCTGTGCACCAGAATGTAGCATTGCATCCATTTCTAATAACCTTTGTATTGCAAGCACCAAATTAAGGAAATTTGGTAGGAGCTAGGCTGGTGTTGTCCGAGTTTGAGAAGCAGTTCAAATCTACACAAAATCACCGGATCTTCTTCGGAGCCTCTGAAGACTGTTTTGCTTGTTTGAAAATTGATTTTACTGTTTAAGCATTCGTCAAGCGATTGCGAGCAAAGGTATTGTTGTTGTTATTGCCTCGATTTTTGCCTTGCAGAGGGAAGCCAACTAACTGTATCCGTTCGCCCGCTTGCTGTAGAAATGGTCACTGAAAACGGAGCCCCAATGTCTCATAAGCCAAAGGCTCTTGTTCTTGTGGGAGGATATGGCACTAGACTTCGTCCACTCACACTCACTGTCCCAAAACCCATCGTTGACTTTGCAAACAAGCCTATGATTATCCATCAGATTGAGGCCCTCAAGGATGCTGGGTGTGATGAAGTTGTTCTGGCCATCAATTATCGTCCACATGTTATGATGGACTTTATTAAAGAGTGGGAAGTCAAACTTGGAATCAAAATTACTTGTTCACAAGAGCCAGAACCCATGGGTACTGCAGGTCCGTTGGCTCTCGCTCGTGAAATCTTAGATGATGGCTCTGGTACCCCGTTTTTTGTCCTCAACTCCGATGTTACATGCGACTATCCTCTACGAGAACTCATGGAGTACCATAAATCAAAGGGAGCAGAGGCTACAATTCTCGTCACTAAAGTAGAAGACCCGTCAAAGTATGGTGTGGTGGTCATGGACGAAGACCAGAAAGTTGAACGGTTTGTAGAAAAGCCTAAAACGTTTGTTGGCGACAAGATCAATGCTGGCATTTACTGCTGCAATCCTTCTGTACTAAATAGGATCGAAATGAGGCCTACTTCAATTGAAAAGGAGGTGTTCCCTGCCATTGCAGCTCATGGGGGTTTGTACGCTATGGAATTGGAGGGGTATTGGATGGATGTTGGCCAGCCCAAAGATTATCTGACTGGGTTGGAGCTCCATTTGAATTCATTGCGGCGCAAGAAGCCACAAGACCTAGCAGATGGTCCACAGTTCATTGGAAATGTGATTATTGATCCGACAGCCGAGGTCGGAGTCAACTGCAAAATTGGACCCAATGTTGCCATTGGGAAAGAGTGTGTCATTGGCGATGGAGTTCGCCTCTCCAACTGCGTCTTACTTCACAGAGTCAAGGTCAAGAACTATGCTAGAGTGAATGACTCTATCGTTGGGTGGGGTTGTAGTGTGGGACAGTGGGCTCGTGTGGATAACAAGGCAGTATTGGGAGAAGATGTGTTCATCGGCGATGAGATTTATATGAATGGGGCTATAGTTCTGCCACACAAGGACATTAAGGAAAATGTTTTGGAGGCAGGAACAATCATCATGTAACCGCTCTTTTGCTACTAGTATAACTATTTTTACCATGCCAAAGCAGGTTGAACAGACGCAACTGCCCTTGCTTTTAAATTTAAACTTTCTTTTGATGCTGTCATCAATCCGTCCAACAGACAGGATCGAAAGGTCGTCACAGCCTCTGCCATGTCGGTCGATCGCCATTCCTCACCTGCAGGAGCACCCTTCACGTCATTCAACTGATTCAAAACTCCGCCCACTGTCGCAACTGAGTCAGGATCAAATTCCCATGCACGCGCAGGGTCTATGGGCACGCAAATTTTTCCAGTTTTAGGATGCACGCAAAATGGTGCTTTCAGCAAGTGATTCATTTTCTTTGAGACTTCGACATCTAATCTAGGATATGCGTATGCAAGAATAATGTCCTTCAGGCCTTTCTCCAACTGCTTTGCAGACCGCAATGCCTCTAAACTTCTGCTGTTGGCTCCACGAAGCAATGCCTCCTTTTCTCTTGCAATTTCCTCCTTCACAATATGCCACCTCCTTACTGAAATGTCATTCCCTGCAGTCCCATTTATTGTCCAGCGGTGCTTTATAGATGCTCTCACTGCATCCGAAGGAACATACCCTAACACTGTGTCCTGATGGGATGCATCCTCTAACAGAGCTTGATTTGGAAGAATAAACTCCTCAAAGGCAGTCAAGAGGATTTCATAAGCTCTGCTTACTGAAGGGTGATCATCCAGTGTCGTTGCAAGCTTTGCAGCTCCCTTTTCCTGCCCCTTGTACACTGAAAAGTATGAGGCAACTGCCGATCTCTGTTCATCAGTGAGTGTGCGTGCCCGTTCATCACACACCCATGCGTGCACGCCACGTCTCCCTGAGAAGACATAGAGTACGTGCTGAAATCCGAAATCTTCCCTCAAACCAGCATCTAATAATTGGATTGCTACTGCCATCAATGGCCAGCACTTGTTACAAATGTGACCACCCTGGCCACAGGTCCTGACGTCGTCATAATCAGTCAGATCTATGTCAAAGACGAGCTCGCGCTCAACAGGTGAAAAGCCCTGTTGACTTCCAGCGTATGCAGCTCTGCGCTGAGGATCTACGTTGTAGACAGGACCCAAGTCGATCTTGGATGGGCACCTCTCACGGAGTGATTGAGCCAGGTCTTTACCGTCCTTGAATGATTGATATCGGACAAATATATCTCCATCTAAGGTAAAGCAGAACTCTCTGCGCTGAAAAAAGTTGGCATCCGCTTGAGGGTGTTTACTATCTGCTTAAGGATGACAGGGGGTGAGAGAACAAAAACAGTGTCAACAAAGAATAAAAAGCGAAGAATAATGTGTCCTCTTCTTTCAGGTGGGAGAGACGGGAGTACGTACCGTTTCCATAGCTGAGCCACTTATACATCTCTTGGTGGGGAAAGATGCGACCTGCGGAGGATACACCGTTCACTTGTATGATATAGTTGACAAAACTTGCTGGCTACGTACTATAATAGAGTCTCATCATGTCTTGAACGTTTAAATTTGCAAATGAACCATTTTCAAGACTTGGAATTTCTATAAACCAAATGGGAAGTGTTAGTGATGATTGAAAGCGTTACGTTCTGCATGGTTTGTACCTTGCGTTGCCATACTGATCTAAAAATTTGAATACTCTTGGGATCGTAAGAGTCGATAGTAACTATATTCAGAAATAGACATATGATACTGAATATACGAGCCAATCTTTCTATCGCCAATAGTATTCGCAATTCTGTCCTTTCTTGTCTCAATCACCACCAAGCCTTTGTTCTGAAAACCAATTCAAAAATTGATTGGGCAGTTCACATGCAGCATCTGTGCAGCTTAGAAACAGTCCGGCATGCTATCTGCAGGGAATATAATAGTGCATGTTGTATTTCACAGCCTCATTCTTGATGGGGCGGGGCTATGTCAAGCCAGATATAGGCAAGCTATTCCTCTTCCTAGAGATTTTGTCATCTCATCGTCTTTGCTCAGCGTACCCATCTTTCCACAGGAGTCAACACATGGCCTACCATATCTATTAAATCTCAATTAAAGTCCGAAATATTGAAAGAAGATATAATTTCAGTGTCAAATTGCCTCTGCGAGATTGAGTGCCAACGCTTCATTGACTGTGCAGAGAAGATAGGTTTTACACACCAGTCAAGCAGGGGTGCAGCATTTGGGGAAGCTTATAGAGATAACCACAGGGTTAGCATCTTGGATACATCTCTGTCACAGCAGCTTTGGTCAGCACTGAGGTTTGAAAGTATTTTGGCATACACTACAAAAATAGACAAAGCCATCCCAATCAGTCTCAACCCAAACTTCAGGTTCTACAGATATGGCCCTGGCCAAAGGTTTGGACGTCATATAGACGAGAGCGTTAGCTTAAGTACAACTGAATTTACAGAATACACCCTTCTCATATACCTGTCGACACCTGTGGGGGGAGAGACAGTGTTTTATGATAGAAAGGGTAGAAAATCAGTAATCGTTCAACCTAGAGCTGGGCTAATGCTCTTACATCGGCATGGCAGCATGTGTTTGGAACATGAAGGCGCTCCTGTACTTCATGGTAACAAATATGTCCTCCGAAGCGATGTCGTATATAAGAAACTAAACTAGGCAGTTGGTGGATACAACCTTTCAGGTCTCCATTCTTTCATTTAATAATCGTAGATTTTATAGATACATCCCCATTGGCACCTGTCACAAGACCATTGCCGCCTCTGTTTCGTTCTCACAGGGATTCACCGTGAGATCAGTACTGCAGTCGAGACCATATAAGATGACGGAGCTGCAGAGTTTCATATTCCGAACACAGGTTTTAAAATTGTACAGATTGTTTTTGAGAGCAGCAAATAGAGCTCCTGGACAGGCAAGAGGTATGTCTTTTTGACGCCAGGTCGATACTGGGCCACTGGAAATTGGCCACTATTGCTAACTTCATTAATGTGTACACACCCATAGAAGAATTACGACAGCAAATACGACATGAATTTGAGCAACAAAAGAATGCTGAAGATATTCCCGCCATAAAATACTATATCAGCGAGGGTAGAACCCGTCTGCGTCAAATGGAGGAGATGCTTGGCATGGCCGTATAATATGTTACATCAGCCTACATAATTCCATACTGCAAGGAACAAGACACACATAGCAAAAATGTAATCAGAAAATGCTCTTTCAACTAAAATTCCACTGGAATTCTGTGGGTCTAGTTGCATCCTAAAAGCAGTAGTGAGGACAAAACAACCCAAGGAACAAAAGAAACCTGCCAAAAAGGAATTAAATGGGAAGGATCCTACTACTACTGCATATGAGAATTGTAATAATGCTGCTAACAATGAGCACGCTGAGAATATATCCAATAACTGCAGACGACAAGGCGGTGTGAGGAGTTCTCGGGCAGTACAAGACACATGATTCTACCTTTAGGTTCTCAGGCGTTTTTGCTCTGTAATTATCAAGAAAAGACTTTGCTATAGATGTCGCTTGAGAGATCTGTACGCTGATCACCGATGTCATTTGAACCGTCCCCTAAATCTTCGTTTTCACTTGTCAGGATTTATCGAGTGGATGAAGGAAACAATCAAAAATTTACATAAAGCGAAGGTATAGCTACCGAAGCATGAAGGTCCCCTCGCGTTGAGGCCCCGGATTTCACCAGCCCCTCGTCATCCAGGTCCAGACCTTCGTATGTAGCTTAATTTTGAGGTAAGGTTGCGCATTGGTCAAAGAATAAGAATGAAAGCTTTTCAATCAATTAATTATTACATCATATCAAGCCCACATGACAGTTATCAAAGCACGCTTTATATTGTACTCTCGTCCCAGTGAAACCCTCCCAAAGCTTGGGAGGTACAAAAATTAGTGCGCCCATTGGCACAAGAGAAAAAATGGGCTACTGAGCCTAGCTATGTTCTCAGTAACCCTACACTAGTAAATTTCATGCTGTTGAACAGGGATTGCACAATCTCATAAATTTCAACTCATCTTGCTTCCCCATAATCAAATATACTTTTCTTCTTGTTCCGCAATCCTCACACACACAGATATCTTCAAATTTTCTGAATAAGTGATGAAGGCCCATCTCCAATTAAGAGTACCATGAAAGAAATGAAATCAATTGATAAAGAAAAGTCATTATAGCTGAGAAACACTCAGCCTGCTAGAATCAAAGTGCACATATGGTAGTATACATGCTACAGCCACAGATTTCATCTGTGCGGAGAAATATGACCGGGCAGCCGGTATCAGCAACGTCCAAATAAGAGCAAAGAAACAAGAATAAAAGGGCAAAAAAATTGCAAGGGTGCTCATCTCACCCTGAGCTAGAGGTCAGCTTCTTTAGCAGTGAACAGAGGCGGCGCAACTGGCATCGATTGCATCAAAGAAGGAGCTGCCATCTTCTGCAATAATGCTGCATATGGATTTGATGTAGCCATTCCCTCCAGCAACCGTTGATACACTTCTAGGTTGAGTTGGGGTTGAGGAGCTGGGTGAGACATCATCACTTGCAGCAAAGCACACTGAGGGTTTGCCATCGCCAATTGCATCATGGGGGCATTCAAATAAGCCATGGAGGGATTCAGGGCTGGAGGGGCACCTGCATCCATGCCGCGTGCCATCCACCCATACATTTGACCAATTTGCGTCATATACGCTGCTTCCATATCAGCATGGGTATTTGGAGGAGGCGGAGAAGCCTTCGAAGGCACCACAAAGTTGTCGTCGACCACATTGTCAGCAGGCACACCACGTCCGTCATCACCATCAGTAGCCCATGTATCAGCACCCCCCGAGCTAGGAACACAACCATCACTTTCGTCGTCCAAATTGCCTTCCATGCCGCCTAATGCAAGCAGAGCTTCTGCAATAGAGTGGTGATCTACATCATTGAAGCCCCGAACCCCCCTGGATGCATGCGCCCTCTGTTGGCGCACCGCCACCCTACGGCGGCGTTGGCCTCCGACTGGGCCAGGTTTCTTTGTTGCGCCTTTGCCAGGGTCCAGCCCAATGGCTTCAAAAAGTTTGCGGCGGAGCCAGTTATTATTGTTAGAGAATGTGCGAGCGCCATACACAGCTCTAAACTTAGCTTGAAGATCCCTCTGGCTCATCTTCTTAATAATACGGGCAGCATCGGAAATGGTATCAGTTCCAAAATGAGCCAGAACGCCAGCACCTCTCTGCTCTTCAGGAAGAGAATGGCGTAGCAAATGATGCTGTCTATCATCTGCAAGAGGATGAACGAATGATGTAGGATGCCCCTGCTCTGTGTCCTCTAGAGCACGTTCTTCTTCATCTCCAGTTGTCTGATCTTGACTGGGTACTGGAAGTGAAGATTCAGGGAGAGAAGGTGTATGGGAGGTAGCAACAATAGTCTCCATTGCCTCTTCCTTAAAAGCCTGCCCTTCTGCAGCCAACGGCAGCTCCAACAAAAATTCTTGGGTGGTGGTAAACTCCCCGGTCATTTGAATTGCTATCTCTGCAAAATCAAAGAGGAATAAGATAATTAGCAACATTGCTATGTATAAATCAACTAAGAAGGATCCCTGGGTGCATATCAAGACGAGCGAGGCAGTCCGCCGCACAAAACTTCCATTAAACTCTCGTGGACCATCAACCTCAATCTCCGTCTACAACGAACATTTTCTATAATGTATCGTCCCAGAGACCATCGATAATTTCTAAGTTCAACTTGGCAACGAAGATAGCTAAAACCTTGTCACCAACAGCTGAACTCACCACCCTTGCTAACATCTAGGAATGAACACCTGAAAGGCCAACTTGCTGCCTTATCCATAGTGAACCTTAAGGCATATTCACTCAATGACAAGTTTACAATGCTACGCACGCAAATTAAGGAGCAAACGCAAACAGTGCCTCATAAAGTGCTGTGCAACCCATTTGCTCCCATGGTGCCCTCAAGGAGAATCGCAGTCCCCCTGACCCATTTCCCCGCACCAAAAGTACGTCTGTGGTATCTTACCTGATAAATGAAACCTTCTGATCAAGGGTGAGTGGCTCTTTCAGGCTAGCAGCCGACACTTATCAAAATGAAATGTAAAGGGCAGTTGCAAGCCAAACCTCTGTCGGGGTATGGTCAAAAGCGTGTAATATAGTGTTAACAAGCGATTCGCTAATAAAAGAAGTCGTAATAGAGAGGTGTAACTGCCTACGAGAGCTGATGAAAGAGCTGGGTCACAATGCATTCACCTGGGTCTAACATTATCCATAAAGCAACGCATCTGCCTTTCTTTCTGTGGCTCAGGACATGTGCATCCTGAAAACACCTTGTTTGAGTACTTTCGTCAACGGTACGATCCCCTACAATGACATTATATGAGCCTTCAGATGTTTATAGATATAGAAATGCAGCTTACAATACAGGCGAACGCGGAGCGGTCAACCTCCATAGCAACTCGGCCTCGGTTTGTGGCTCAAATAGCAGACCCCTGACGTAGTTCCAAGTGACACACTTTGCACCTTGAGCTTGGAATCTCTGTACATCGCCTCTACACATATAATTTTCATTAGTGACTACAATATCACATTTGGCTCTACGAGCAACAGAGGCATTTACAATATGACCTCCCCCTGCAGCGACCACCATGTTGATGACTTGGACAAGAATTCTGTCCTTTTGGTCTGGCAGGACAATCACAACCCATTTTTGAGAAAATGCTGAGACGCTTGTCAGTCTCCAATGCTTTGGAGCCCCTCCATACTCATGCTTGATTTCCTCAACTAGCCTACCAGCCCTAACACTTGCTTCTATATAGCTGGGCTTGAGAATCCAACACCCAGCTGCCAAACCTGCCAGTATTTTGGGCGTGCTTTTCATACCAGATGCAACCACATGTGTTATTTTTGGATCCCATTCATAGTGACTATCAGCCCCAGAAATACATGGCACTTTCAATGATGTCAATTGCATGGTCAAGGTTTTTAGCTGCGCACTATGGAAACCACTGAGGGCGACTAACGCCTCCCTTGGTGGGCGCTTGACAGGGTGATCAAGGGAAGGCCCTGTGTGTGCTCTATTTCTTGACGATAGAACTCTTGTTTTCTTATGCTGGCACTCTATCGTTGCCTTGTTCAATTTCGGTCTTTTCCGCAAGGAGGCTCTTTCTTCCAAAGCCACCAGCGCTTCCTCGTTGTTTGCACAGCTTTGATGAGTGTCTATTATTGGTTGAGTCGCAGCTAAAGTCATAAGACTATCTGCGGACACCACATCTTTCATTTGAGAAGAATTAAGCTGGCCTTTCAATGTGTGCAAATCCTCCAAAGGCACTGGGGGTTGAGTCTGCAGGTCGCCAAGCAATCGCCCTGCAAGGGCCATTGCTTCTGTAGATCCGAAAAACTCAGCTTGAAATTTTACCATGCCTGCTTCTGTGGAAGGGTTATCCCTGTCTGCAGAACTATGCTCAGAACTTTCCAACTGCTTGTGGATCATCTTTGATGCAACCCCCTGATCCTCTTTATGGAGCACAATTGCTGACAAGCTTGTCTCTGATTGATATTCTGGCAAATCAAATGACCTGATAATACAACTATTTCTCAAGCAATCTAACACCCAAGCGAGGTTGACAATGGGAATAGAAAACTGATGAGCTACCTGTATTTTCCTACTTCCGTCATTTGGAGTCTTGGCGAGCAAGAGATTGGTAGCGCTGGGATTGAACGAGAGGGACCCATTAATTCTTGGAACTGACATTCCAATGCTTTCCAACAATACCACAGCAATATCTCTTTCTATCCCCAAAAAGCCAGTTATGCAAGCTGCTAGGTCCGAGGCACCTGGGAGAGTTCTGTCAGGTCGGCAATACAAAGGATGGGCTTCCATTGAGATGAGTTTGCCGGATATTAAAGAAGCGCATGCACGAAGTGTTGAGCCATGTTTACAGAATTCCAGCGCTTCGTCACCAAAGCAATTTCTATACTTCTCCTCGACATTTGTCTTAGAAATTGAGGCAAGCTCCTCGTGACAATGAGTTAATCCTTCCATGTACGTCTCATTTCAATATATTTACATTTTGAATAGAATCCCAGAGCAAGGGTATTTTCAATGCGAGCTGTAGTCTGCTCCTTTCTCGTTCAAATTTCCACCGCCGCACTCATTCATGGTTTGCTGGCTCTGTACGCCTTGCATTCAATTGTTGTGACATAATTCGTACTCTCTTAATAATATATTTTGAATGAAACAGCAATTCACATTATTCAGGGTTCACCTTCTTACGCCTTGGAAGACATTGACTGCATCCAGACGTGGTCGTGGCACATTGATGAACGCACAGTCGTCCACTTTAAGACATGTAGAAACTATTATTCTTGGATCAGGTTCATCATCAAGAAAGGCAATCATGGATGAATTGGCCGAGCAATACGGGTTTTCTTATTCCGTCATCACTGCCGACATCGATGAAAAAGCCCTGCGACACCCAGACCCACGTCGCTTAGTGCTCTGCCTGGCACATGCCAAGGCTGCTGCCATAATAGAAAAAATGAAAGTGAGATCTGAGGAGTTATCAGGATTACTCATAACATGTGATCAAGTTGTCGTCCACGAGAAGAAAATCCTTGAAAAGCCTGAGGACGAAGCGGAGGCGAGAGAATTCATAGCAGGATATGCCAGGTCACCTGCACACACCATAGGTTCTGTAGTGTGCACAAACCTTAGTAATGGCAAAACATATGAAGAAGTAGATGCGGCAACTATACACTTTAGTCCTATACCTCAGAAATCTGTTGATGCGCTCATAGCAGAGGGCGATGTATATTTTTGTGCTGGTGGTTTGATGGTTGAACACCCCCTTGTTGCACCGCATGTTAACAGAATGGATGGCAGTCTAGATGGAGTAATGGGGCTTTCAAAGGACCTGACAATGAAGTTATTGATGCTAGCTGCTGAATCGTATTGACAACATACGCTAAAAGTAAGTATCTGACTATAATGTTGGCGGTTTAATCTTCAAGACCAGTTTTGGTAAAGCCGCTTCTGGCGGTGGTTGTTCTGGTTTATCATTAGGTACATCAATTTCCATTGCATTCTGCTCTTCTGCCTCTTTCTCAGCTTGTTCTGCTATGGCTGCAATTCTGCGCACTTCACCGGCTGGAATGCCACATTTTACGGAGTATCCCTTCAATAGAGCTGCTGTCCCCCCATCTGGGTAACGTATTTCCTCATCACTCATCTCTGCAAAGTCGGCCCATTCAAAGGTTTCATCCTCTTTTCCTTTGTTATATGTCAAGCAATGCTCCCCTGTCTCTGGATTAAAATCGCACACCTCAGCTGGCCACCAACCGCCCTCTTCTGGCCAGTAACGTTCCACTGTTTTTCCAATGGCATTGCCACCCAGTTGATGAATAGCATCCCCTGCTGTCAAAGGACGCCATCTCCGCACTTCTCCTCCAGCTACCTCACCCAAAACCAATTCATCATCTGGGAAATCCTCCAAAGCGCTCAAATCACACGAGGCTATGAGAGCAGCATCGTCGTTAGCCTGCTGCTGAGCCTCCAGGTCCTCCTCCTCTCCTTCTTCCTCCTCCTCCTCTTCCAAGAATTCCTCCTCTTCATCAGCCTCAACCATTGGTCTATGAACTCGCTGCCTGAGCACACGATTATTCGGATGCGCCAGTGCAGCTGCAGCAGCTGCAACACCAGCTGCTGCAGCCTGCCTCCTCGGCCTATGTGTCCCTGCTCCGCTGGCAGTGGTCCCCCCCAATGGTCGCCCAGCCAATGATTCTCCAGTGGCCGTATACGCTCCAGGTATGCTGAAACGTGTCGTTGTGGGGTCCGTCAAGTGGCTACTGAGGGGTGCGCATCCCGCCTGTACGTCTTCCAGGTACTTGCCACAGGCACAATAATTCTCAAAATCGAGCAAGCAACGCTCATAGTTGATCCTCATATTGAAAGATGCTGATGTCTGGCCAGTCAAATCTATGTCCAGGCATCTGCAAATGTCTTTCCAGAGCTTGGCTCCCGTTACATCCTCATAACCCCCCCGTTCCAGGACCGCCCACCACACTTTGTGAAGATCCAACTCGGCATGAGCAAATGTGGGGATTTTATACTTCCCTTTCAGGCCCTTATAGAAATTAGTCAACAAAGTGGTAAATTCTTCTCTGCTCAATGGACGGAGAAGGTCCAGGACTTCTTCCGACACTTCTTGGCCAGGGGTGAGTGGACCAGTGGGGACTGAGGATGGAAGAGGGGGGAGCGACGAGACACCCGGGCCGGGCTCACGCTGACGAGGTAAATAGCCTGCTCCACCACCCTTTGCTGCTAACTGAGCTTGCAGAGCTGAAACAGGTAAAAGAGGAGCCAGCTTAGGGACCGTATCTCCCTGACCGTATGCAGTTTCATTCAACTCGTCCTCCTCCTTGAGCTCCAATTTCTTTTCATACAGCCTCAATAAAGCTGCAGATCTCTCAGCTTGGCGGATCAACACTTCCAGTTCCTCCTCTTGAGCAGCGGCTTCAGCAATCTCTTCTTCTGTCAGGGCGATGCTCTTGAGCCTGGAGCGCTGAGCCCGCTGGGCTGCCTGCTGTTGCCTGCGTGCTTCCTCTGCACGCCTTCTTTCCTCCTCTGGATCAATTTCAATTTCCCATGGACTCACTCTCTCCAAAACGCCATCTGAACTCTTTTCCCAAAGAACCAACACGCTTTCCCATGGGTCATACATTTTTTTCTCATCCAAGGGAGCATCATGATTTGGAGCTATCTCTGTCAACCCCTCCACTGTACCCTTGTACCAGACTCCACCAGTCTTCACTTTGCGGTGGGTCTTGCTAGATATTTTTCCGCCAAAAAACATTCTGAACTTATCTCCAGGCTGCCAAGCTATACGAGTGCGCTCCTTAAATACTTCCGTTTTGACCATGTAGTCAGGAAGTGACATGTCAATGGCCATTGGGACAGCTATGTCTAAGGCAGGTAGCTGATGTCGGGGCCCATACTTAGCAGGGCGAAGGAAGAGCCATGCGACTGGCCAGCGAGGCAACTGTCCAATCTCAAAATTTTCTGGGTCTTCTAAATCGCTGACATCAGCTAAATGTTTCCTATAAGTTACGCTGCGAACAGAATAGCGTTGAACAGGGTCCAGGGCTGCTACCCGACCCCTCAAGTCTTCCCATTGGGCCTTCAGTGCATCCATCTTATCATCCCTAATCTTTGGGGCTAGCATGCTACCAAACGCTACCTCTGGAGTTTCTACGGCTGCCTTCTCCTCCACCTGCTCCTCCTCCTCCTCCTCCCCTTCAGTAGCGGTGGAGAGGAGCGGGGCTTTCACCTCGTCGTCCATCTCTGCGGCGGCTGCGGCTGCCATTTTAGCCTTGCCGCTGACACCTGGAAGTGCCATATCCATAGGCCTCATACCCAGCAACTGCATGTATCTATCAATGTGGCGTAGCAGACCAGCTCTCATCACCACGACATTATCTCCAGGGATTGGAAAAGTGAGAGGACATGCAATGTCGATGGCATACTTGACAAACGCCTGCCTCGGTATCAAATTCTCAGCAGTAATGTGAGTTTGTAGAGATGCAGCAAACAGCGGAGCTTCCTTCAGATCAGTCAAAAAGCTTGTAGCTCGTCGCCATTGCCCCTGCCACACGTCTTTCCATTCCCCTGACATTTTGCCATCCGCAGACAAGAGGCGTTCGGCTTCCAACAGAGCTGCAGCAGCTTCTCTGGCATTGGTGCAGGAACTGAGAGTCTCCCAAACGACCAGGTGCTGATTCATGGCGGTCTCCCCCCTAAACCACCAAGGCACTACACCCAGAATTGCATCAATGACTAACAGCGTTCTCTTATCAGGTTGAAGATAGAGGCCAATCTTATCCGGTCTGGTGTGCCATTCCCCCCTCAACAATGGAACACACCCGATGGATTTATAGCCATCAGCACGCTGTGCTGCAAGTTCAGGTCCAGCCAGCAGTTTATTCTGTTTGCTAGGATCAGTTGGCAATGGACAGCACTTCAATGCCCGTAATAGAGGTGCTTCACAGCGTATCTTGCAGCCTTCCAGCCAAGAGAGTAACCTATTGAGCACTTCACCCTCATACCAACCCCACAGCTTGCCTTCCATTTCTTCAACGTACACTCTGAAAGCCCCAGCTCTGCCTCCAAGAGCCCAGTACCTTCTACCCCTCACATCCTTTCCCAGAGGCCGTCTCAGTCCCAACCTCCAACTTCTTGTCCATGCAGCCCAATCATCCAACATCTTGCGAGGATCCCCACCTTCCAGTGGGTCTTCAGATGCACCTGCTTGTACTTTTGTTGTATGAAAGGCACGAGCGGGAAAGGACGCTGGAGGGGTCCCCTCAAAATCCTCATCGGGTACATCTCTAGCAATAAATTCTGAAGACATTGCATCCTGACGGCCTGTAACTTCATTGACGGACTGATCACTTTCTAATGCCAGTTGACACATGGTACCTAAAAGCTGCAGACGCTCACTCACAGTGAGATCTAGATAGTCTCCATATGCCAGCTTGACTGCAATATGTTTGATCTCATAGGGAACTATGGGCGATCCCAATAGAAAGTTAGATACTCGTTCCGGCCAAGGAAGCGCATGCTCACTGTCCTCGCTCCTCAATGTGGCATCAGCTGGCTGCTCTCCACGCGGAGCCGCATTCACCGCCGCACGCCACAACGCACAGAATACATCCCTCAGCAAGACCCCAGATTGAGAAAAATCTTTATCTATGACAGGTACCCTCAGAATAGCTTCAGGGGTGACCCCATATTTATCTTTAAGCATCTTAGCATGCTGCGCTGCAGCATCAGCAGCAGCTCCTCCGTCCCTCAGTTTGAGCTTGATCCTAGTCATTGCAAGCGCTTCTACAGACCCACTTCCCACATCTTGCCGTTCTTTGTTGCTATTCATCTTCAACTCTGTCTCGCCACCTTTATGAGAATGCTCTTCCTTGACGTCCAGATCCATCCCAGATTTCATCACCCCATTGCCTGTCTGAGGATCTTCTGCGAGAGAGCTTGGGGAGGCAGCGATGTGTCTATGCATCACATCCTTTTCGAAACCATCAGCGGGGCACAGACGGGGGCCAGGGCATACAGCCGCTTCTAATGATGCGAATGTAAATGGTGGTATCTGTAAAAAATCTCCAAATGTTTGTGAAAATTCCCAAAGAGCCAGGAGATCGGGTACGGAAGTCATAGGCACTCTAAAAGTCCTGTAGGGCTCAGGAGGAGCTCCGCGAGACGCATCAGCAGCCTCTTCCTTAGCTCGTGCATTTCGTTCGTACGTTTCTGCCCTTTGTTCTTCTTCAATTCTACGACGCCAGTACTTCATCTTCTGCCAGGCACGTCTACGAGCCAGACTTGCTCGCTTAGAATCCTCGTCTTCCTCGTCAGAAATGTCAAAATCGTCAGGCATGTCATCATCAGAAACATTCGCAAAAGGATCTTCTGGCTCTATGAAAGTCATGCTATAAGTAGCCGCACGCCCAAGCTTGGAAGCAGATCTGGCACGCTTCATTCCCATACCACCACCATCATCTCCACGTCTCTTCTTGATGTTCGTGGCTCTCCTGCGCGCAATCATACTGCGCCTGCCCAAGCGGGCCTCCAACTGCCCCACTGCAAACTCGATTGCTTCTCTTGAAGGCCGAGGGCGGACACCTGCTGTTAATCTCCCTACAATAGTTGCAGGGTCTTCTTCTGCAGAGGCATTGGCCGACTCCAGAATGGATCTCTGTGCGAGAGTAACCTGCTGCATGGTAGCGGTATATACCCCCCTGTAACTTGGGGCGGGTTCGGCAAGCCTGTACCAGCCTCCAGCAGTAACTGCCCAGACTCTAGGCTCAGAACCATAGGCAGAATACTCTACGACCCAATCTAGTAAAGGAATAGCAACTATAGGATGTCTTGGTGCTCCTGGCGGAACGAGGCCAGAAGTTGGAGGGACCAAGTCCCCGCTCAAGACGAGGTTTCGACGATTGGTAATGTCAAATTGTGCCAGAGATTCTAAGCCACGCAATTCATTTGGGGATCCTGATGCAGATACCCTGTAATTGATGAGGAGCCGTAGTGGAAGCTCAGAACCATCTGCAGGTGCGGGGTGATCAGTGAGGTCGGGGAAAGGGTTGGCTTGGTTCAGGTTGAATGTGCAGACAGCAGATCAAAGCGAAACAAATTGGTCCTCTCTTAAAACTTACTTTGTAATTGGCCAAAGTTTGCAGGCAGACTGGCTTCTTGAGAGCTGATCGCAACCTCTTCAGTATCCTGCTTTGAGGGTCTGGGGATGGAAAGGCCAGCTGCACGCCACTCTCTGTTCCAAAGAGCTTGAGAGCTTTTCATTGCCTGTATTATGGGCTCATCAGCAGGCGTGTTATTATACTGCTTGCAGTTTGACCACATCAAATTCACGAGGTTCCAAGCCTCAGCAGCATCCTTCAGTTTGCCTTGCTTAGCTTCTAGTAGCAGCGTCCCTAAATCAACAGGCTTCTCAATTATATCAGTATACCCAGGTATATCAACTGGTGCACCGAATAATTCAGCAGTATATTCATCCTCTAAGGTCGCCTCCAATGCGGCTATCACCTTCTCTACTTCAGACATCTTGATAAGATGCCCAAATATGAAATAGGGATTTCAGAACTTATCGAAAATGGTTTTCAGAGACAGCTACAAGAGATTTGTGCAAGTCAGCCACGATCGCCTCCTTGACATCCAAACACATCACCAATGAGAGACTGCGCTGGACATATATTACATATTTCTAATGAGACAAACTCTTCCTCCTGAGTTTGGTTTCTGCTTTGTTCATTTCCTTAAGTATAAGACTAGACTGAAGTTTGAATGTGGCTGCTCTCAACCTCTGCAAGAAAAGTGCTGTCTCACCTGGCAAGGCCCCTAGAGCTGGAACCTCTTCCAACCCATTTCTTGCCACCCTCCGCACCCACCCAATCGAAGCTTTTCCTTGACTTTCGATGCAATCATCTTGATGCAAATATACACGGATTGTTCTCTTCTGATCTGCGGTAAAAATGAGCAGATCACCATTCTGCGCTCCCAAAACCTTGCCCAATCGACTCACTTCTCCATGCATTGCATAATATCCTTGCACTTTCTCCCTCTTTTGATGGAGCTGTATCAAAAGCTTATGAGTGCCGCCATAAGGGTCTTCGACATCTATAACTGTGTTTTTCACTCCTTCGATTTCTGGCATAGCTGCCAAGAGAACGTTCTTAATCAGACGATTACTAGTGATGGGGTATTTCCTTTCTAGGAAAACAACCTCAGTGTCACTCCTTCCCCCAGACTGGGACCGAGTAGCTTTATTATATGTAACCGAATCTGCTATTTTCAGATGCTCAATATCGTCAGGATGATAGCAGACCATTCCTTCTGGGGAAATGACTGCTTTTTTGGTATTGTTGGCGTGCCCCGGAGTGGTGCCCAATCGCCACCGATTTGGAAGGCGGACAATCTCAGGATCAATATCTGGGCCTAGCCCTCTCTTCTTTGCAGGCGGCGACTTAATTCCACCACTTGGGGCTGCAGACGCGGGTCGCTTTTTGCTCTCTGGGGGACACGACCTTTGTTTCTGAAGGGCCACCTTTGGCGAGGGTGGTGGAGGAGTGGTCTCCGGCTCCAGAAAGGCTCGACAATCCAATGAGGCAGGGGCGTCGTCTACACAGATCAGGTCTTTGCCAGGTTCATCAAATGGTTGACCGCATTCTATCCACGACTTAGCTGCTTGCAGTTCTCTCTGGCCGAGGCCCCCTTTTAATACATCGTCGAACGTGATTCGTGTGAACATTCTGAGTCTCTATTTATCGTATGCACTGGATAGATCCGAGCTCGATTACTGTAAATCGAGGCATCGTTTCAATAATTATTAATTACATACTCGAGCTTTTGTTTCTGTGGTAACTTGGTTTGAGCACATGCTCGTACTGGCTCTTTAGTGTATTCATCTCTCGCAGACCTGCAGCATGTATAGATCAATAATAATTAGTCATCTCTTAAGCACCAATATATCCCGTAGTACAGGCCTTGGTTTTGTATACCGTCTCAGCAATAGACTACTGCTAACTACACTCAGAGAGGAGAAAGCCATGCAAGCTCCAGCAACCCAAGGTGGCAATTGAAATCTTGCTGCCGGATAAAGAACCCCCGCTGCGACTGGCACCATGAGCAGGTTGTATCCAAGGGCCCAGAAGTAGTTCAACTTTATTCTTTTGAAGGTCTTTCTGCATAAATCTATCGCAGTCAACACATCCTCCAAATCGCTCTTCATAAGAACTATGTCAGCAGCTTCAATCGCCACATCAGCACCGCTTGCCACTGCGATGCCAACATCAGCTTGAGCTAATGCAGGTGAGTCATTTACGCCATCGCCCACCATAGCTACACCACCCTCCACAGATCTTTGCAGTTCTCTAATTTTATCAGCCTTGCCTGCTGGGAGCACCTCTGCTTCCACCGACGAAATGCCGAGCTGGTCTGCAATAGCTCGTGCTGTGCGCCAATTATCCCCGGTCAGCATGACACATCGTATCCCCAAGTGATGCAAGGACGCTACAACCCCCCTAGCTTCAGGCTTTATAGGGTCCATAACAGCAAGAGCACCCAACAAGGTCTGACCGGCTGCGACAAAGATACAACTACAGCCTCTGTCTTCCATGCTATAACAAAAGTCAGTGCACGTGAGTGTATTGATTCCAAGCTCCTTCATGAAATTCTTACTGCCCATAGTAGCCACGACAGACTCATCTTTCAGAATCAGAGAATTGTTCTTTGGAAGTGCAACCGTAGCACGAATTCCTTTGCCCACCAATATCTCCACGTCACTTGCAGTCCACCGTGGAGCAGCTCCTGTGCCCATCACGGCTGCCTTTTTCTTTCGAGCCATCATGGGGAGGGCAACGACCCCACTGGTGTTGGAGTCTGTGATGGGGTCCCACCCATGCCCTAGATAGGCATCTACGAAAGCCAAAACAGCGGTGGCTACAGGGTGCTCACTGTGGGCTTCCAAAGCTCCAGCCAGTGAGACCACGTCTGCTGGATCGATGCCTGTCTCTGTTGTAGTTACTCGGAAATCTACTACGTGAGGTTTCCCTTCGGTCAGGGTCCCAGTCTTGTCAAAAACTACTGTACCCACCTGTGCAGACCGTTCCAAGGCATCACCTCCTTTAATGAGAATGCCATGTGCAGCAGCCACACCCGTGCCCACCATGACTGCAGTGGGTGTGGCCAATCCCAGCGCACATGGGCAAGCAATGACCAGTACTGCAATACCAAATAACAATGAAAATAAGAAAACTGTATGTCCCTCAGGAAGCCAGGTTATAGGGTACAACCCAGCTTGACCAGCCAAGAACCAAGCAGCCCAAGTCATGATGGAGAGAATGACAACTACCGGAACAAATATAGAGCTGACCCTGTCTGCAAACGCTTGAATAGGAGCCTTGGTCATCTGAGCGGTTTCCACCAGTCTGACAATCTGGCCCAGCGCCGTATCGCCACCCACTCGCGAAGCTTTAATCCTCAAAGGCCCGCTCTCATTGACAGTTCCTCCAAACACAGAGTCGCCTACTGCCTTGTTGACAGGCTGGGACTCACCAGTGAGCATTGACTCATCCACATAAGACGAGCCGTGGATGACAATACCATCCACTGGGACACTGGCACCTGTCAATACCTTGAATACATCCCCTCTGTGCAAGAGTGACGTAGGGACTTCCTTTTCACTCAAAACCACATCACCATCCGGGTCCATCAATTCTAACAATAGAGCAGTTGGAGGTGCCAGCTGGCACAGTTTGGTGAGTGCCTCAGAAGTCTTCCCCTTTGCTGCCGACTCTAGATATTTTCCCAAAAGAACAAATGTGATCAACATTGCAGCGGTTTCAAAAAAATCAGTGGGTTGATAGTCCATTGATTCATGATGAGATTGAGAATGGTGATGGAGGACACTTATCATTGAATAGCCATAGGATGCATTGGTGCCCAAGGAGATGAGCACATCCATGTTTGCTCTCCCCTTTTTCAGTGAGGTCCATGCACCCCTGTGGAATCTTCTCCCTACTCCAAACTGCACTGGAGTGGTGAGTCCCCACTTCAACAGCTCATTTAATGGGAACCCCAAAATCATTGTTGTGTAGAGCCAACGCATACATTTGAACCGGGGGAAGACCATTGCTATCATAAAGACGGGCATCGTGAACGTGACAGCCCTACAGAACTGCTGCCACCATTCCTCTGTTTCTTCTCTCTGTCTGCTCACCAAAGCTTGAGATTGCTTAGTGTCAACTATTGTTGCGTCAAAACCGACATCACTTATGGCTTCAATCATGTGGCGTGGCCCTGTAATGGAAGGATCGTAGCGTATTTCTGCATTGGCAAGAACCACGCTCACGGAGGCATTTGCCACCCCATGCAGCTCCCTCAGTGCTTTTTCTACAGCTGAAGAACATGATCCACATGTCATGCCCGTAACACTAAGTGTTACCTTGTCAGCTTCGAGTTTTCCCAAGCACTGAGCCTCAAAACCAGCATCCTCAACAGCAGCTACAAGGGCATCCTCGTCGGTGAAACCAAATGGGACTTCTACTTGTGCTTGTTGCAAGCTTAGCGCTACTGTCGCTTTAATTACATCAGGAATTTGATTCAAAGCTGCTTCAACGGCCGAGGAGCATGCGGAGCAAGTCATGCCACGGACTTGAAGCTTGAGTGTTGTCGTCTCTGGAAGACCGGTGGCGGTGCCACCGCTTGTATTACCCGAAGCAGTCAGAGGAATGAGCTCCTCCTCTCCAGATGCACGTTGATAGTTGAACCTTCCTAGCCAGGAAGTATCCATCCTTGCTATTTCGTAGAGCAAGCTTCAACGAAAGTTGATCGCGGGAAGCGAAAGTGAACCCGCTTTGTCTACCAGAGTATTTTTGCCTTCAACATGAGGATTGTTTGTTTTTTTTGACGATGGAGGTGCTGTTAAATGTGCAACTTCATGAAAAAACTGCCACGTCTTCAGATCCCCGGCAGGGTTCCAGTCAAAAAAGAAATCGTCCGAGAGGTAACGAGCTCAAGTGCAGACTACTTCTCATGCATGGCATATGCATTTGGCCCCCTTTTTTGTAAGACATTGAATGACGATGTCAGCTAACGATGGCTTCGGAATTTACTGTAGTTAAGGTAAGAGAGATGTGCACGACAAAAAAATTTGACATTATTCACCTTTTTCTTTGCGAGTTCTTATTCCTTTCTTTCTAAATAGCTGTATCGAGATTGTTTGAGGCTCGCCGATTACATTAGCACCAGAGTAAGTCGAAGCAGTTGAAGAGCATGCTTCACCTACCGCCGCCTCCTGACCCTCGTCTGCACTGCAGGGAGGAAATAGACAAATATTGAGGGAGCAAGTTCAAGTGGCTTTCCGGAAAAACGCAGGAGAGACTGATCCAGACAAAATACAGCAACATAAAGAAGCAGCTATCAGAGGTTTAAGCAATTATATGTTTTTTGAAGCCCAGCGTATGGCCAAAGAGGAAATCCAACAGGGACAAGACAACCAGGACGGATGAAATTAAACCCTTCTCTTAAAGCACTGATAGATAGAAGAATCATATCGTTCAAAAGGCCGTTGCTCCATACGTTGTCTGCTGTGAATAGGCCAACAAAGGGGAGAAGTCAGCACTCACCTACGCCAAACCTTTCGGACGATGAGGGCAATGATTTCGTGGTCATAGAGCCACTCTTGCCTCCTGATGAGGAGGAGCGTATTAACCGTATAGCATCCATGTTATCTGAGAGACTAGATACTATAATAGAATCTAAAAATTGGGAGCCTGAAGATCTCATGATCGAGCTTGGTGAAGACTTAGACCAGACGCCTGGCCAACCGAGTAGCAGAAAGCCACGAGGAAGTACCCGAGCCATCATTCCGGAGAGGTACATACCCGATGAGTTACTCTGTAAAGTTGCTGTGGTAGGGAGACCTAATGTAGGCAAATCTGCTTTGTTCAATCGCATTGTGGGCTCCCCAGTCGCCATCGTATATGATACCCCAGGCATCACCCGAGACAGGCTGTACGTCCGGGCATTCTGGGGCAGCAGGGAATTTATGATGGTTGATACAGGAGGCCTCATGAGTGATGCAGTGAAGCTTCCAACCGGAATTGCAGAAGCTGCTATGAAGGCCATTAGTGAGGAAGGTCTCCCTCTCGCTATTGAGCGTCAAGCAGCAGCCGCAGTAGCGGAAGCACACTCCATCATAGTCGTCGTTGATGGCCAGAGTGGTGCCACCGCTATAGATGATGAAGTTATTTCCTGGCTCAGAAAGGTGCATCCTGATAAACCAGTCATACTTGCCGTCAACAAATGTGAAAATCCAGCAAAAGCAGACTTGCAAGCTGCAGATTTTTGGGACACTGGACTGGAGCCCATCCCAGTGTCGGCAATCAGCGGGGCTGGAACTGGTGATCTGTTAGAGAAATTGATAGAGACACTGCCACCCCCTCCTCCACTAGATTCATCTGTCTCAGTGGAGTCCAATTCAATCGCACTTGCAATTATTGGCAGGCCAAATGTTGGCAAGAGTTCCTTGCTCAATGCTATTGTTGGCACAGAGCGGTCAATTGTGAGCTCTGTGGCGGGGACAACAAGGGATGCTGTAGACTCAGACGTTGTGGGTCCTGATGGCCAGGTATTCAAGTTGATTGATACAGCTGGTGTGCGTAAGAGGGCATCTATCGCTGGTACAAATGATGGTGCCGAAGGACTGATGGTGGAAAGAGCTTTTAGGGCTGTCCGGAGAGCTGACGTGGCAGTTCTGGTGATCGACGCCACGGAAGGCATCACTCAGCAAGATTTTAGACTGGCTGAATACGTGGCGGCAGAGGGGAGAGCATGTGTTGTGGTTGTGAATAAATGGGATGCTATTCCCAACAAATCAGACACAACCCTGGCTGATTTTGAATTGGAAGTTCGTTCACAGTTGAGGCCAGTGGAGTGGGCCAACATAGTCTTTACTTCTGCAAAGACAGGACAAAGAGTGAAAAGAGTCCTGGATGCTGCTGTGGCTGCAGCGGAGGAGCATCGGAGAAGGGTGAGTACAGCGACACTGAATCTGGTGGTGAGGGAGGCGGTGGGTTGGAGGGCGCCACCTTCTCAAGGAATGGGAAAAAGGGGACGTATATACTACGCCACCCAGGCAGGCATCAAACCACCTTCCTTTGTTATGTTTTGCAACGATCAAAAACTTTTCAGTGAGGATTACAGAAAGTATGTTGACCGCCAGCTTCGAGAGAATATAGGTTTCCCAGGGTCTCCCTTGCGCATCTATTGGCGTGGCAAGAGTTGAGATAGACTTTCTTTTTTTCGTTTCTCAATATATTAACTAATGTCCCCTGACTATTATCAGTATTAGTATAATTATTCTCTAGATAGTATAATACTTGTTTTATCGTGAGTCAATTTGAACCCAGCCTTTGCAAAAGAAGTACTTGCAAAGAAGGGAGTCAAGTCATAGATGTCAAGCTCGCGACATCGTTCTTCCAACTGCCTGACCAAGACCTTCCAGTACATGGGGTCATCCATGATTCCTGTGAGCGCCTCCACTCGCCGGGCATCCCTCAAACATTCCTGCAGTTTGAATATAACCAAAGCATCAAAATCTGCTGCTGTCACAATGAACCTTCTGAATTTACGCCTCAAAGCTTTCTGAATGCTGAGTTTCTGGGTTGCAATGAAGCTCTCCAACATGACTTTGATCGCCGCATCAACGTCAGCATCCGTGACGTGATCACGCAAGTGCATGGCAGCCCTTGCTTCTGACATTCTGATCATACTTTCCAAGTGACGTACCGCGATCGGCATGCCACCAGAGACTGTACTTTCTCGTCTGAGTTCTGCATATACAGTCGCAATCTTATCATAATCAGCTGCAGCAAGTCTTGGTCTACAATGTTGCTTAGCATACGTGATATACTTTCTCAGCATCTCCTGAGGAATGATATCAGGGTCATCAACCGGGGAACGCGCCACCTCCCCCCCGGGAGCCGACATGAAGACTCCATCCGGGTGACTGGCAGCATGGGAACCCACCACAAACTCTGCCAATTTCTCATCATTCACTGGATCCACTATGTCTCTTATGACACAAAGAACATCAAAACGTGACAGGATGGGATCTGTCAGCTCCACATTTTCTGAAAATGTCTTGGATGCATCGTATCTTCCACCGACTGGATTTGCAGCGGCGATGACCGAGCACCGTGCTTGCAGACTAGTCACAATGCCTGCCTTGCTGATAGATATGCTCTGTTGCTCCATCGCTTCGTGGATGGAAACTCTGTCCTGATCGTTCATTTTATCAAACTCATCAATAAGACAGATGCCCCTGTCTGCCAACACCAGGGCTCCCCCTTCAAGTGTCCACTCACCAGTCACAGCATCCTTGTGAACGGCAGCCGTCAAACCGACTGCAGACGCACCCTTTCCAGTTGTGTACACCGCTCTGTGGGCCACCTTTTCTACATATTTTAAAAATTGAGATTTTGCTGTCCCTGGATCACCCAGCAACAACACATTGATGTCTCCTCTTAATCTATGGGTTGCACTGGGGTGCTTTTCTTGACCTCCAAAAAGAGCCAATGCGACCCCAAGTTTTATCCCTTGATGTCCATAGATAGAGGGCGCTATGGATTTCACAATTTTCTCCCCAATTCTTGGATCTCTGCCGAGCGACCTGATTTCATTTCGGTCCTCATCAGTGAGGCGTGCTGCACTGTATTGATCCCCCTTCTTTGCTATGTGATTGGCCTCTATGGCAGTAGAGAAAACTGGAAAGCCATGTCGTGCATTCTGTGCAGATTCAAATCCATGCTTATACACCCCTGTCACAATCACTTCCTCTCCAGGTCTGACAGAATCAACTAGATCGTTCAATAAGACAACTTCCTTTGAACGAGGTAGACGACCTGCAGGTACTGATCCTGGAGACTCTTGGAGTGTGATTTTTTGATAATTCCTGTATAATGTCTCTCGAGCATTGACGGTGAAAGGGCCTTTGGAGCCACAGTCAAGATTGATGCAACATGTTGGTTTGACTTCCCTCTCCCCCGCCTGGATGAAGGGGCCATTAGCTTCCCCACATCGCATACAGTCAAAGACTATGCTTTCCAATTGGGGATATACTCCAGTCCTTCGGGTAACTACACCATCCACCCTGACTAGTTGGTTGAGATGGAAGTGACGTAAGTCTCTGAGGGTCTCTTGCAGGGGGATACCTGCAATACGGACATACACCGCTGGATGAATTGCATCCAAGGACTCAAATTCTTCCAGGGCAACTTCCAAAGCTGTGGCATGCAGCAAAGGCAATATATCAGAGGGATGATCAGCGACCCAAATAGCTAGAACTGGGACTGTGTTTGCAAGATCAATGTAGCTGACCTCTAGACTTTGACTGTTCGTTCTGCCCATTTCCCTGATCCGCTGGCGGTACACAATATCTCCATTTTCATCTGCAAAACTCCTCAGAAAACGAGCAAATTGGCGCTTAACTTCTCGTTGCACAGCCTCTTGGGCAATCCAGTCCTTGATAGGACCACGATGTTCTTCCAAATTAATTTCTACTTCTGCTTCATCAAAAGAGTACCCGGCTTGAGCATCCTCGATGCGGCGACGGCGACGGGGCCTCAGATCATCATCGTCCAAATCCTCTTCAAGTGCAGCTGGAAGTCCACGGCGACGGGTTGGACGTCCCTCCAAGATGTCCCTTTCGGCAAGCTCTCGCTCTGCAGCAAGACGAGCGGCCATTCGTTCCTCCTCTGTGATATCCTCGATGAACTCTTCGTCAATGCCATCCCTTTCATAGCGATCCAGATGCTCCATGGGGCGGTAGTCCCTGAAATAATACATAAATCAGATAATGGCACAAACAACTCCATAATTTGCAAATACTTACGCTTCCATGTTTTCCAGCAAGTCTTCTCCGTCATCCTCAGAGCCAACAGGGCGACTGTTCGAAGGTTCCGGACTTTCGTCATCGGAGTGCACAATTTCGTCGTTTACTGGGTCTGGATCAACCTGCATGAATTAAGTTGAGTGAGAATTTTACTGTGGTGGCATGTGTGTGCACCTAGGATTTAAAATATGATCGTTGTTTGACAGGGCTAAGCAATGTCCCCTTAATATTTTACTCACCATTGTGCAGATAATGTCATCTAGTAAAACTGTAATGTTCTAGGAAAGGGCGTTTGTAATTTAACCAGACCTTCAAGTCATGGCGCGACTTCATTTTCAAATCCATAGCAAAGCAGTTGACAACGATATTGATATTGAATACATAATGTGCACGTTTTTCAACGTACCTAACATTTCAATATTGATAATAACACAAAACATAAGTGTAAACCAAGACAGTTGTGCTGCTGTGACGATGTCTCAACCATTTACTCTCTCCAATTTTAAAAACATCTCGTTAACCTCGCAGACCATGACTGTTTCACAAGCACCGCCCCCTCCTCCACTATTTTCCCAGGGAGTTAATGCTATAGAATGTGTTGAAGCCCCATTGTGTTCACAATCGGACTTGCCACTTTGCACCCCAGACTATATAACCCCAGCAGACCAATTTAACCTGGAATATGACCCTAATGATAAAGAATTAAAACAGCAAGGGTCACCTGCGCAGTTGTCCCCTAGTCGTATAAAGCGACCTAGGCATATGCATCCACCCAGTCAGGACGATGTGTCCCAGCCTACGGCCGTCTCTAGACACCAAAATCATCACAATAGCTACTTTCCAACTGGAGGTAGAAGGGTGATTGCAAGGGTACAATCACCACCATGCTACCGCTCCATATTCCGCAATGAAGAGGAGGGGGATGAGGGTCTGGCATCATTCAGGGCACTACGCAAAGCTGCTTCAAGTAATGCGCCACCCCTGTCTCGGTATAGGAGTGATTTTAGAGAAATAGGATTATTAGGGAGCGGTCATTATTCTAAGGTTTTAAGGGGACGACATAGATTGGACGGAAGAGATTATGCCATAAAACGAAGCCAGAGGGAGGTTGCTCCAGATTCAGTCGCCTTTGCTCAGTTTATACAAGAGATACAAGTTTTGGCCCATCTCCCTTCACATCCAAACATCTGCCACTATTACACTGCATGGACTGAACCAGGAACACAAGGTGGTGAGATGCTCTACATGCAGTTGGAGAAGTGCGACGTTACATTGGAGGTACATGCCTCCCTCATTGGAAGAGCTCCCAAAGAGAAAGATTTGATAGAGATACTACGCCAGATGGCCAGTGCGTTGGCACATGTGCATGCACATGGTGTTGCCCACATGGACATCAAGCCTGACAATATACTCTTAGTTGAACCTGAGTGCTGTTTTCCTGGAGAGTTGGAAGAAAAGAGGCCATGGTCGGTGGATGGAACTGTCTATAAATTGGGAGATTTTGGTCAGGCAACAAGATTGGATACCACTGGCCTTGGTGTTACAGAAGGGGATAGCAGGTATTTACCTTTAGAAGTGATGAATTCAAACTACAAATGTCTCGACAAGGCAGACATGTTTGCACTAGGGGCTACTATGTTACAGCTAGCAAGTGGCAATCCACTCCCTCAGAGTGGACCTGCATATCAAGATTTAAGATCTGGCAAGCTTCCTTTACTTCCAACAGTCACAGCATCATTTGCTCGGATGATAAAACTGTTGATGAGCCCGGCACCTGAGGATAGACCAACTGCCCTGCAAGTTTTAAAATCCACATTATTTTCCTGACAGTAAGAGTTGTTTATCCATCAGGACTGCATCTTGTCCATCCTTATAATACTTTTTCCTTCTCCCCACTTCCACAAAACCCATTTTTCTATACAGGGCCCCTGAAGTCTGTGAGTCGACCGCCCTGTACTCTAACAGGGCTTTCCTCGCTCCTAATTTTCCATGGTGTTTGACTAGCTCTCCAAGTAACAAGCTTGCGACTCCTTGCCTACGATACTCAGGTTGGACTGCTATTTCCAAGATGTGCAGTTCGTCTGGAGGCACAAACCACCCCACTGTCCACCCGACAACGACTTCTTGGCACTCTGCGATGAGAACAGTGGCACGTTCACGAGTAAGCTCTGCACTGACTTGTGCTTGAGACCAATTACCTCCTGGTCTGCTACATTCTTCTATTGCAGTAATTTCATCTAAATTGTTTATATTGGCTTGCCTAATAGAACACTGGTGGGTTGCTGCTCTGCACAGGGAACGATGAGACGAGCGATGGAAGGACCTGCAGAGGCATGTATCTAATTATTATGGAAATTGACACTCTTGTTATCGTGAAAATATCCTTCTTCAATATAGATTGCTTTCTGTTGCCACTATGCGGCATACAACTCATTCAGAGAAAGAAAGGCCGATGCTTGACGTAGTGGCTTGCTATTTACGACAAGTATTCATTCAAAACTCACCTCAGAAATCTCATCACAACATGACTACATTTCTAAATTGCTGAGAAACACAAGGCTTCTATATTATGTATCCCAAGGCGGTCCCCGTTGGGTGGCAGCATCGTGAGTACACCATTCTAAAGGTGGAATGAGCACCTGTTGTCTCAAACTTCAGACTACAACAAGAAAAACATGCAGTGAGAATCATCGAAGCACACATTTAGAGTATGAGATCATTCATTATGTGATGTTTATTACAAATGGGTGTGGAAATGATATCTTGGATGGCAATATGTTTACAGTATGGGTCCCATGGGATGGCCAACTGTCTTAAAGGTCATGTCAGAACAACATACGGGAGTTTTTAACTGCACAATTACATTTCATTTAAATTTATAACAAAAACGTTTTCTGATTTAGGCTCAATTGCCGAGTGATGA
This sequence comes from Axilococcus clingmanii, assembly GCA_019693495.1. Lineage (NCBI taxonomy): Eukaryota > Viridiplantae > Chlorophyta > Chlorophyceae > Chlamydomonadales > Chlorococcaceae > Axilococcus > Axilococcus clingmanii. The sequence continues at coordinate 65,110 of JAAMXV010000572.1, forward strand.
TGGTGCCTTGAGCACGCAGTCAGCAATATTGGACATGTGTGATCCATACACCACGCTTGGACTTCCGAAAAATGCTTCACAAGAACAGGTACTATATTTACATCAATACGTCAGACATCGGTGTCACCAAGAGATATCCTCTACACAGATAAAATTGCGCTGGCGAGAATTGTGTATGCAACATCATCCAGACCTTGTCGCGGCGCACCGGAGGGCCAATGCTGAAACGTATTTCAAAGAAATACAGCAAGCATATACTTCCATAGCCCACAGAGGTAGTTGGAATGCACAAAAAATGCATCAAGCATACAGGCAAGGCAACTATAGCTACCAACATGCTAGGCCGGTACGGTTCAGCAATGGGTTAGTCGGCGCGGTTTTGTTCACGCCTCTTGTCATGCTGGGCTGGTGGTTGTCACATAAAAGAATGAATGATGTGCCTGAAGGGATGCCAATCAGACCATTTGGATTTCTGCACCCACCAGTAAATCCTTATCTCAGGGAGGACTTATTGCCCCGAACAAGAAGCAGGAAGACACCTTGATGCATAGATCAAGGCATGCAACCAACCCTTTGACAGCGACCCAACACGGCACTTACATTGTAAAAATCAAAAACAATCTAAACCTCAGACATTAAAAAGTTTTAGGGGTGACCCCTCATATGCATCTACTTTCTTGCTTGTGTTAGGCACACAATACCAAGCAAAAGCCAAGACCTGAAAGATCTGGGTGCAGATGACTAGTGAGACAGCACATGATATTGCAGTCAGTAAAACTTTTGCCACAAATGAGGGTATACCAATGACAGCTGATACCCAGGGTGTGAACCCAAGGACTACAATCACCACTGCAAGGAGGAGACCCGTCAATCCAAATGGCATCGGTGCGGATGCATGAACTCTACTGCTCCCCTCTACTGCTCTTTGGCCCCATCGATAGCACAGACATAAATAGCCGGAGAAACATAGAACGAAAAGAAATGCTGTCCATTCATATGCCAAAATCCAACCTTTATATGGGGAGATCTGGTCAGGAACTATAAATCTGACTGAAACGCCCAGTGCCAATAACAAAGATCCCACACCTGCCATGATAGCTGCCGTGCTGAACCCTACAGGCGGATATTTTGTGCCAGCAGAAAGTGGCATCTGATGGTGACAAATTCGCAACTTGAATACCTCCGTTAAGGTTAGACAGCTTGTTATGCAACACTGCTTTCTGATCATAAGACCTACGATAACCAAAGGGACCAGCGTCAACACTCTCCATGCAAACCAATGCCTCCATGAGGATCCATAGAGTCTTCCATCAGAAGAAGCTGGTAATCTATCTCTCAAAGCATGCCACCTGTCTCCGCTCTCGCCTATAATCCATGAGCTCCACCAGTCCCACGGTTTGAAGGAAGCCAGCGTGTAGTGGAGAATATGAATCTCACTTTCTAAGAGAGTCCATCTGCCGCTGTTGAATATGAATAAGCCTAGATCTGCATTGAAACCTGTGGGAAGTCGTGCTATGCGGGTTTTGCTGTTTTCATCAATCGAATCTGGATGCAATTCACTCAACAGTTGCCCTCTGCTTGGATTGAAGAATGGTGCAGATGCATAGTTTGAAAAATAAGAGTTCAAAAATCCCTGGTCACCACCTGTATAACTGGGCAGTGCACCAATCTTGCTCATCATGTCATTGAACAGGTCAATGGATGGTTGTGCTACTAAGACACCAGTGTTGAGACGTTCAGAGTGCCTCATTACGCCACAAAATCCATCACATAAAAATAATGAGTCCAAGTTTTGGAGGGCTATTGTGTCTGCATCCAAATAAACAACTCTTTCATAGCTGCTCAGTGAAAAGATGAGGAGCTTCGTGTATACTGCCCAAAACCTTGCTGGAAATGTATTTCCTCCCTTATTTCCTTGGGACCACAATCCAGGATTTTGTACGGCCTCAACTCTTTTAACAACCCATCCGTCACTCTTCAATGTTGCTATTGTGGAGTTTGAGACGTCTCCTGCAACCAACACAACGAGGTCCCTGCAAAGGGAAGGAAAATGTGACGGTCATGGCCTTCCTCACAATTCAGGATATTCTGTCAAGGGAATACGATCGTACCTCTCTGCTGCTGATCCAGTCTCCTTCAAGCTTTGTCCCAATACACGGACCCCTAATACGAAATCCTCACCGTACAGAAGAGTGACATATGCCTGTTTAGAAGCATTGCTTGTCGCCAGTGCATTGGTGCCAAGGCAAGCGTGGAAACAGCAAAGTAACAGTAGCAGCTTAATGCAGCTCATATAACAACGTTTCTGTTTGCTTTAATGAAGATTTAGTGGGACAATAATGACGACTCAGCTCTCGAATTGCATCCGTCTGTTCGATTAATCGTCTGCTCCAGCTCTGTCCCTGCTTATTTCAATTTATGCACGGAGTATATATAGTAACTGAATAAGAAGACTGTAGGTTACAAAATTAAAACTTTCGGACTATGAGACTAAGGTTTACCAAATGGATTGTCACCAAGCAAACCCCTAGGCAATAGCCTTCTTAATGTCCTCTGCAGCTTCTGTCAGCTTTTGAAGGTCACTTGCAGCTGCCTCCGAGACGGTAATTCCAACTTGCTTCCCAGCCTCAGCAACTATTTGTACTAAACCAGCAAAAGTATCCAGCGGTACTTGTCTTTCAACTCCCCAGAGTGATGCGCATATGGATGCTATCTCCTTTCTCAGTTCAGTCATGCTCACTGCTGGTTGGGCTACATTTTCGTTGTCCATTATAAGATCTGGCAATGGTAATTTATAGCCATCTAATCTCTCCACTAGCTTTGCTGGAGTGATCTTTATTGATTCTGCCTCTGCTATTGCTGCTCTGTGCGCAACCACCTTAAGCTCACAAAGAAACATCGTCACTACATACACCACTCCAAATGTCGGTAAACTCCAAGCATCCATGTGTTCCAGTGCCATGTAGGGCTTGAATGCATGCAAGCAATTTGGCAATTCAATGGACTGGCCACTAACATGCAGTAATGCGACATACACTAAAAGGGGTGTAACCACAATTGTACTGTGTAGGAGTATGCTTGTTCCCAACCATGATACCATTGAAAAAAGCTGAAAAAGTATCTCTGGTTTCAATGGAAGGATGGATGGAGCCAAAAGATACAGTAAGGGAGCTCCCTTTTGGCTCCTCTCGTTGGCAGGTCCAGTCAAGCCGCGGTGTCTCAGGGCAGGGCTTTGTGCCAGTTTGTAATACTCATCTACGGCTCTAGACAGGCCTCTTTGTTCCAACTCATCATAGCTTACATGCTTACCAGAACCAAAGCTGCGATTATGTCTATGGTGCTTCTCGTTTCCTTGATTGCCTGCAATTTGACGAGCTGTTGCATTCAAACAGCTACAAACTCGGTATTCACAAGAGGCGTCACTCACTTGATGTGTTATTTGACGGCATGGCGTGCCTTGATCCTTTCGGGAGAAAGGGAATAGGAATACTTTGGTTGTGATCAATCTCAAAAATGGTTGAGCTCTGGGTGAAATGATGAAGCACCTCTAACTCACGTCGGTCTTCAACCATTCAGTGTCATTACTTTTTCACAAATATGTAGAATGCATGAAGCGCATTTAAAGAATCAAGTACATTTTGCACCTCGAAATGCCTTATTGAGATTCACGGACATGCTCTCGAAGAGGCCCAGAACCCATGAGACGGCACGTATGACAAAGTATCTCCGAAAGCGAATCACTGCTTTCTGCAGGGGATATTATGCTCTTATAATTGTGTATGATGCCACATCAAGGTTAGTGCTGTACTGATGTCTACCGTTGGGGACTGACTGGTGTGTGCTCTGAGCCGTTGGTGAGTTGTCCTGTTAGTTGACAACCAACGTTCACAGAGCCCTGGCGCATTACGTACAAAGTTCTCCTTTTTCACACAAGCTCGACAGGACTGTGTGCATCAAGGTAACAGTTCATGCCGTTGCAATCAGTCCCTGAAGTTGACACAGTTACCATTTATGTCCACGGCTGTTGAAGCCCCTCCCTGCAGCTGATGTAAATATCCAGTAATGCACCATTGTGTACAGCCAGGCTATCAGAATTAATGGCATTAAAATAACATGCACGCACGTCAATCTTCTAGCAATGCTGGCAACCTTTGAAAAGCTCGCGCTTGAAGAATTTCTCTCCTCTTAGAGAGACACATGGCCATGGCCCCTCCCGCCTTGGTTCACCGCAACTCGCATGGTGATGAGACGCATACCAACTATACAATACAATACTGTAATACATGTTATATTTAATGCGACAAATTGTTGATAAAAATACTGACAGAGCGCTCTAGGTTGTATTTTGACTATGCGCGTGAATTTAAGCATCTCCCCGCTGCAACAGAGTTTTCGGCCACTTAGGTTACGGCCTCCAAAGCAATTCCCCAGGCTTCCTATTTCACATACAGCAGTGACATCACAAGCGCAGCAGGAAATTTCTGAAGAAAGCTATAATTGTTATGGTTGTGGCATACCCGTTCAAGTACGAGCACCGAGTGCACCTGGGTACGTGGACGCAGAGTTGCTGGCCGTAAAGATGAAGCACCGTCATCGCAGCCAGCTTCTGTGTGGTCGATGCCAAGGATTGAGCAATGGCGCCATGCTTCCAGGCGTCAGAGACTTTGCACAACGTGGCTATGATGATGATGCATCTTTGATGACCCCAGATGAGCTGAGATCATCATTGGAGGGAGTCAAGGACATACCAGCATTGATAGTCCTTCTTGTAGATCTTTTGGATGTAAGTGGTAGTTTGTTAGGAAAGATAAGAGACATCGTGGGGCGCAATCCCATCATCTTGGTAGGGACAAAAGCAGATCTCCTCCCCACTGGCTGTGATTCTTATAGCGTCGAGGAATGGCTTGCATCCTCGGCATCCTTTAAGAGATTGACTGTGTGTGGAGTGTACTTGGTAAGTTCAAAGACAGGAGAAGGCATGGCAGCTGCAATCGCAGCAGTCAGGAAAGAACGTAGGGGGCGCGACACATTCATTATGGGGGCAGCCAATGTAGGGAAATCTGCCTTTATTAGATCTCTTGTCAAGGACATGGCAGATGCTACGAGCAGACAATTCGACCCTGCCGCCATATCAAGAAGAAAGAGGCTCCCTGTCGAATCTAGTATGCCAGGGACTACGCTTGGTCTTATACCCATGCCTGTCTTTGCTGCAGGTGGGATGCTGTATGATACACCTGGCTTACATCTCCATCACCGACTACCTCACATGCTGACCCCAGATGAAAACAAGGTGCTCCACCCTAGAAAGAAATTGAGGCCCTACATTCCACCATGTCAGCCAGGCAATGAAGGTAGGGGTGTCTATGAATGGGGAGGAATAGCCAAGATTGAACTTTCTGGGTGTCCAGAGAATACCACAGTTGTATTCTACGGACCCTCTGCGCTGAAAGTTCAAACTCCTGCAGCTGAAGGCGGTGAGGATGTAGAAGTGTTTGGAAAGGAATCAGTGAAGTTGAGGGGTGGCGTTGTGCCGGCTAAAATGATTGATATACGTATATCCAAAGGGCAGAGACAAGCTGCTGTAGTAGATATCACACTCTCTGGACTGCCGGGTTGGATGACAATCTATGCTTCGAGCATACACTCAGGAGCCAGAATTACAGTGACGGTATGGGCTCCCATAGGTATCGAGGTATTTCAAAGGCCTCCGATACCTGTACCTTGGCCTTTTGTATAACGACGACAAAAATGATGAAAAAGGAATATATAGTCTAATAGTATAGTTAGTAAACCGCTTCTATAGCTGTCCATAAAAATGAAGAACAGAGAATAACAAATCCAGCCCAGGAAACGTCAAGTTCGTCAAAGCTCATATACTTAGATTTTATCATTAAGAGATCTTCTCTTTGAATCCTCATGTTTTTCATAACTTGAACCAGTTCTGATCTAGAGATACCACACTGTGATGCATTGTGAGGATTCCTAAGTAAGGAGATAAGAAACTCCCTCTTTGCATGCCTCTCCAGCCTCCACAAGATGAAAGCTGGGATCACCAACCCAATCACTATGAAGAGGTATGTATGCACTTTCAAACAGCACTCTGAACATGGCTCACCTTGTTGGATGTCCTTACTTAAAAATGGATTTACCAAGGTGTGCACTATCCTGAAAGAATGGGCCATACTTCCAAATACATTCCCAGCAATTTTCTCAAAAGGTGACCCCTTCTGACAAAACTGATCACAGACACCCCACTCAAGAGGTGCAACCACTGCCAATATGAAAGGCTGTACCAACAAGAATTTGACGTAATGTATTCGGTAAACAAGTGGATCTATAATATGATATATAAGACTGGAGCGTAATAGGAAAAAGGCCGCTAGGAACGGCACCACACCTGGTGAGAAGCGAGACCCTAAGTTGATATAGCGCCCAATTAAATGAGGAACCAGCCCATGATGCAGTATAAAGTGCACCATGAATATATTATCTCTATGCTTGGAGAACAATGTCATGTTGTAAGAGCTGAGCAATGCTGGCCACAAGCAAAGAATGCCCAGGAGAACAACCCCAAGACAAGGGATCAATTGGTCGGTCTCGTGAACTACTTCCTTGAGCATAGCTAAATACATCAACGATCCTATGATGCTAATAAAATCCGTATATCGTGCTTTCGCCCCACGATACTGGGTAAATTCGTCTTCGAACGCCTTTGTAGACATCTTGTAACTACATCACACCCCCAACAAACCACCCAAACTTCCGAATGCCAGTTACAGCAATGCTGATATATCCAGTTCAAGATATCATTTAATAAAACATTATACAATCTCGTCATTGATTTGCTTGCAACCCCCAAAAAGGCTCATTGTCTCTCTCCTAGGAGCCTTGTAAAGCTTTGCCCATCATGGACACATGTCATCACACTGCTGCCCTTGCCCTTCTTCCATTTCAGGACAGTGTCCTGGAGCAATAGCTGGGAGGCATTCATCAAAAGTGGCCCCAATATCATGACGGCCATGAGCAATAGCGTTGCATGCCCTTGAAAGAGCGTGTCTAACTTATTGGCAGCTGTCACCAGCAGGCTGTTCAATGGCGATACTACTAAATATCCACACAGTCCTCTTGCTAAAACCACACAAGTAGTCCATTCTAATGTTTGTGAAATCCAGATGCCCATCGAGGGTGGGTCTCCATAATTGCCGCACATTGCTATGGCAGTGAAATATCGAGCCGAAAGACTGTGGGCCTCAACACTTTTTGCTGGAAGACCTTCATCATGCAGGCATCTCAGATAGCAGCGTGCTCCTTTGATGACAGCATTATGGCTTGATATAGTCAACAAAAGCCCAAAAGTGGTATCAAAAGTGTACGCAACAAAGTACCAAGCACATTCTGACGATCGACCTGCTGCTCTTTGAGCTACCATGGCGATAATAAGGCCGCAAACATGAGCTGACCCCATGGAAACAGCTTGCTTACCTACATCTAAAAACCATATTGCTTGTGGTCTTTGAGGATTCTCTCTTGATCTCTTCCATAGCAGGCTTGAAAAAGCAAGTACAACTACCAACAGCTGAGCCTGTAGTTATGCGACGGAGACAGTGGACACACACTTGCAAAGAACAAGCGATGGGCAGACTCTTACAATGAAAGCTGGTATGCCAATCAACAAACGACATTCCTCGTCAGATGACGACATCCCTGCAAGTGATCAGACCCTGCCTGATGAGGAGCCCATGAGCGATCTGAATCAGTCGGTGCAATAGGTAGCAAATGTCGTTTCCATCATATTACATTTTAAATGAAGTTTGTTGGCGAACCAGTGAGCATGAGATTATCAGGCAGTTCTGGCGCTCCAGGTAGAAGTGTCAACAAGGCAACGCCCACGACAGCCAAGGCCAGAAGCCGCCTAGCCTCCCCAACTCCTGAAATCTCATCTTGAATATACTTCTCAGAAGTTCTTTGGCATATCAGCACATATAAACCAAAAGGTAATGACAAAGAAGCTCCTAATATTCCCAGCCCCAGTCCAGCATAACTTGCCAACGATGTTAAAGCCAGTGCAGTCTTTCCAAAGGCAGAGCCCATCATTCTCCCACCATCCAAGTTTCCCACAGGAAGTGCATTCAAAGAGGCAGCAACCATTCCACACCAACCTCCAATCATCAGTGGAGATACATAAACAACTGGTTTTGTCAATGCCACAGGATCAATAAACAACTTTGACACCAAACCCAAGAATAAACTTCCTGAAAACAGTTGTGATGGGACTGGAACAAGACCAGGGTCAGCAGTGACACCTCCATGGCTGGACGCCAAACCTGCAAGGAAGAGTGCAAGGGAAACAACAGCCCCAGACACAAGTCCACCAGCAGCAAAGTCAAAAAGATCTCTTCTATTTCTAGCAAATGACTTCAAGGGCGTCACACTCCCAAAAGTACCCAAAGAAGGGTTAGGTATCAGAAAGGAAAGCTCAATTTTTATTCCTTTCATTGCAGCAGCAACAACATGCCCAATCTCATGCGCTAACTGCGGCAGTAAGGCAGCTCCTCCAACAGCGATGCAAGATTGAAAGAAGGGTACAGGGTCAAACGTTTCTAAGCCAGGTGGTAACATTTGATCTAAAGACTCTAGATTAGCAGGGTTCGCAAGCCATGACAAAGTCTCCTTTGGCAAAAGGCCAATATTTGCAGCGAGGGAGAATTGCAAAGAAGATCCTATTGTAAGTAGCAAAAGCAACCCACCAGCAGCGCGCGCCCATGTTGGTGTTGGCTCAGGCACTGCCAATACAGCTGGTAATACTTCAAAGATGACTTTGGGCTCCCCTTCGGTCTGAGTCATCCACTCTTCGGAGGATACATCTTCTATGAATCTAACTATATATTTACCGTCAGGAAATATCTCTGCAGTCTTGGCTGCAACCTTGTCAAACACAGTCTCTCGATCTGTCCTCACATTTCCTTTGACAATAATGCCACCATCAATTTCTGGGTGAGGGGCTGTTCCTGTGATCCAGAATACCTGAGGTCCAAACACCCTCTCTTTGAATACTTTGAGATCCTCTGAATCCATTGAACGAGGTCTTGAAAGCACATTTAATAGGTCCTCAACGTCCTTCCTCAGTGCTTGTTGTACGGGAGAGTTTTCATCTTTGTCCTTCTCATCTGTCGATGATATCTGAGATATTTTTTTCAACAGACTCTCTACTTTAGAGTTCACATCTTGTTGTTGTTGGAAGCCGCCGGCATTGGATAGCCGCTGAGCTTCAGCATCTGCAAGCTGCTTCAAAACCTCTGGAGCTATGTCAAGCTGTACGACTGGGCTCTGTACTGAATCAGACTTGGTCTCTTGCTCGACATGTTGCTCATGCTCAGTTTCTAATTCTATCCCAAGCATTGCATCTAAATCAGCTAAAGTTTGATTAATGTTGCTGGGTGGCTGGGGTGCCTGATCACCATCTTGGGCTAACGCTTCACAAAACTCTTGCTGCCGCAGCCTTCTCGGTAATCCATATCTCAAAGGTTGTATGCCACGGAATGAGGTTCTGTTTTTAATATGACAACCAGATGGGTATGCTCCAGGAGTGCTGGCATATAGTGACATTTTAGCACAATTATGAGATGGGGAAGGAGTTGATTTAAATGGGTGTCTAAACGGTGTCGTTCTCCCCTGATGTTCTTATCAAAAATCTAAATATTTGGATAAATGTCTCTACATATACCAGGATGAAGGATGTGTTCGCTACATGGTTCCCTTTCGATGAACATCGCTGACTAACATTGCTCATGCAAGTGAGGGCATACATTGGCTTAAAGATTTTTCAAATTAAACAAAGTCGATGAGAGTGCCAGCGATGGTTCAGGATGAAGAATTCAAAATGATCAATCCTTGACTTTTAGACCAAGTCTATACTTATACCATCTGCCATGCTTAAAGCGCCATGATATGACCTTGCTATGGATCACAGACAAGTGATTCTTCGTCTCATCAATGTGCCAAAAGGTAGCGATCTCACGGATTGGCCCTCGGCTGAGGCAGACCTGTCCCGCTTGAGCTTGGTTTCATCCTTACCAAACTTAACTCCCAATGAGGAACACTCACTCGTTCTCAGTCTAGGGCACCTTTTAACATTGAAGACAACTGATAATATCGCCATTCAATCCTTGGCGGTTGATCTCCTTGGACGATTGCCGCAATTGTTGCCTCACAATTTGACAGCGGGTGTAGAGGGTATCAATGGCATCTTCCGATATCTCCAAAAACAAAATCCCGCTACTGCTACTACAATTGGGAATATTCTCTTTCTCTCCAAGTTATTCAGAGCATTACAGGCACTTTTAAGCCATGTCAAGGCACGCCATGGAATGAATACCCACTCGTTTGTTGCCGCCTTGCAACCGTTTTTCATATTTGGTGCGACTCCCAGATGCAATCTAGTAAAGCACAACAAGTATTCTCCAACTAAACAATTAACAAGTATTGAAAGTGATAGTGAACTCAGTGATGGTGAAAGGTCCTGTTGCATTAGTGCTCAAAAGCATAGTCCTAGCAGAATAAGAAGTTTAGCTCTTGGGTGTCTTCAAACCCTTGCCAAGTCAGATGCCAAGGCCTTGCATACCTCCTGGATAGCCCTCCTGGGTGCCTATAACACTCAAGATCAGCCTAGTTTACCACATGTACTTTTAAGTGATCCTCAATCTAGGGTTCGACATGCTGCGGCAGCAACCATTGTGATTCTGTTAGAGGGAGCATCCCAAAGGGCATATCTGGCAATAGCGGAGGCTAAAACAGTACACCCACCACCTGTTAGAGGCTTTATCACCTTGTCATTATCCTTGGGGAGGGCTGTACTATGCACACATAAAGCTCTATTGAAGTGTATCATAGAGGAAAGCGATATTCTTGTAGTTGCAGCAGCTTTAAGAGCATTGGCAACCTTGTTAGCAGGATGTGTGCACGAGCGACTGCCACCCGAGTTTTTAACAAGTAGTTTCACCACAGTCGCAATGCGATTAAAAATGTATCGGCTGGGAGTGAGATTGGATCCTGTTATCGTTGCAGCGCTATCTTGCCTGACAATACTTGCTGAATCGACCTCTCCTGACATTGAGTCAGCAATGAATAAGGAAATTACTGATATCATCTTGGAGTATGCACACACCGACAGGCCCTCCATTGCTGTAGAGGCTTTACTGGCGCTTCGTAGCTTGGCACAGCACCACAGATGTATCTTAGGGAATGAGGGCTATTGGGAACAGATAGTAAACTTGGCTGTGACAAGTAGCAGCCAACAGGCCGATGACAAGGTACAACAGCAAAGCATACGATTGGTTGGTGAATTCTTGGCTGATGATGAAGGTATTCAGAGATGGGAAGAGGCTATATCGAGAATCATCCTACCGCACCAGAATTCAGCTGCAACATGGATGGCCCTTTCTTGCATGAAACAAGAATTGTTTACTGAACTGTCACTGCCGCACCAACAGCAGCTTATGCGATCGTGTTTGAATGCAGTGGTTTGCTCCGACAGTGCTCTGCAAGGAGCAAGTCTGAAAGCTTTAACAAATACATTGTCCACATCTGCAGTTACAGCTGAAAATATGAGAGTCCTTTCTGCATCTCTGGTATCACTGGCAAGTGGCTGGACGTCAACGAGCTTAGCTGTAAAATGTCAGGTGTCGACTGCCATTGGTGCTATTGCGAGAAACCCTTTATTGAGCGATGATGATGGCACGTTGGTATCTAATTTAGTGGATGCTGTATGTCATTTGGCGCTCTCCAAAGGGAGTGATAAGTTGAAGGCATCTGCTCTGCAAGCATTGTCCCAATTGTGTGGTTGCCGTGTGTCTCCGTCAGCAGGGTATCACCAGGCAGTCACTACAGTCAAGGACAACCTTGGAATAGGCTCTGGAAAAACACAATGGGCAGCTTGTGATTGTGCAGGTAGTTTGTTGGAAAAAGGGGTGCCAGAGGCAGCATCTTTGGGGATTGAGCTGGCCACTCTTGTGAGCACCTGCATGAACAATAGAACTAAGTACTTGGCTGCAGTAGCTTTGCAGAAGGGTTCAGACTATGGTATAGCTTTAGAAGAAATAGTAATCTGTGTTCAAACAGCTTTAGATGAAGATCATGTTGCAGAACTGACACATGTTGCCAGATTAGAAATTGAGAAGACACTGCTCCATGTGCAAGGATTGGTGTCGTCGCCATGACGGCTTAAATATACTGTAATGATGGATCAATTCTTTTCACGCAAGTTCCGACTGGAATGACACATAAAAATTGTAATAGATTTACCCTAATTATCGAAACGGTAAATTCAATCTAGACCTCCAAACTTTTGTACTTGGAGAGATGGGCTTGTTAATTTCAAAGGCAGAGGCTGCTTCAGACGGTGCTGGTACTTTTCTTCCCACTGTAGCAGCTTCAGCACTTCAAGATGGAAAGTCTGTAAGTCATTGCGTATCTCTGTTGGCGTTGTGGTGATGCCCGTTCTTTTGGAGCATCCCAAAGGCATATGCATCGGTCTGTGTCCAACCTTTTAACAGTGACTGTCTCTAATCATCCAATTGTAATTCACAGGATTCTGAGCCGGTTGACTACCGCCATCTTCCTCAGCCCGTCCGGTACGAAGAGCTGAACAGAGAGGTGCTCATGTCATTGAAACCTGACCTCTTTGAGGGGTTGCGTTTTGATCTTACTAAGCCTTTAAATCACAATTTTGCTTTGAGCCATTCAATATTCATGGGCAATATAGAAGTGCCAACAGGCCAAGGCCAAATACTGAAGATGCCAATGAGCAGCTATGAGTTTGGTGCCAACCTGGTAACTAATAGCGGCAACCTTGCATTGGGTAGAATAGGGACAGATGGTCGTCTTAATGGCAGAGTCAAGTTTGACTTAAATCAAATGATGTCATTGAAGAGTCAATTTCAACTTGTCAGTGAAAAGGGTGGGAGCCAAGGCATGTTTGATATTGACCTCAAGGGAAGTGACTGGAATGGACAGCTGAAATATGGCACCTCGCAGTTTTATGGAGCAAACTATTTTCAATCAGTATCACCATGTTGGTCTCTGGGAGGTGAAATTTTTTATTTGGCAGAGCAACGAAGAAGTGGAGTCGGGTTGGCAGCACGATATGCTACCGAGAGCAGTGTATTCACTGCCCAGATCGCCAATACTGGCCTTGTTAGCTTGAGCTATCTTCAAAGAATTTCAGACAAGGTCAGTCTAGCTTCGGAGTTTATGTTCAATTCCAACAGTAGAGATGCCAATGCCAGCTTTGGGTATGATTACATTTTCAGACAGTGTCGTTTGAGAGGCAGAGTCGATACTGAAGGTAAAGTGGCTGCCTACATGGAGCAAAGGGTCAATGTTGGCGTCAATTTCATTCTCTCTGCTGAATTAGATCACCCAAGAAAGGACTATAAGTTTGGATTTGGTATGACTGTTGGAGAATAGAAATTTTACAGCTATGCGTTTATAAAAACAAATACCATAAACAGCTCAATCTACAACATCTCTTGACTCTTTCTCACTATTCTAGCCACTTTCTTCTTAAATTCGGATCTATTCTCACGCCAATCTTTTGCTGCATCTATATTGGCTGGGGATTCATCATTGGGAGATGACAGCATTGAAATGATACTCAGAACAATGCTCTCTACAGTGTGTACAGGGCTCCAACGCTCTGCAGCACTTTCCTGTGGATTCATGGGGTCAAAGCCAGGTGGATGGAGGATGGAAATGCAGACTCTGCCATCAGGGAAGACGTTGGGATGCCACATTTCTGATGTGAAACGGCATTCAGGAGGCGACTGAGGATAATCTTTAGGAAAAGTAAGTAAAGCATTAAAGAAACCTCCCTCATAAAGTGTGTCAGGAGGACCTAATATCGTCACCGTCCATTCAAAGAGATCGGTGTCGTCCTTCAAACCCGCAGAGAAGCCTTCTACCGGGTTCTTCATAAGTTCTGCAGTAAGGTGGGTCATTTAGCAATTAATTAAGGTACATTGATGTCTTCCTCTTCTCAACCAAAGAAGCGCGAGCCAACTCGAAAAGCCTTGAGCTGTCTGGCGCAGATGCGTTTGAAAATCAAGGTGATTTAGGGATAATACCTTTGAGCTGCTTGCGAAGCAACAAAGACGCTTGGTCAGACATCGTTTTTAGCTGCTGAATTTAGGCAAAATGGTAAAACCACGTAAAATGTTCGAAATGCTTGATAGTTTTGAAGCCAAGCTAAGTTTAGCCCTCCGTCTCTACTCGGATATATTCACTACGTTGTCAACGAATGTTGCTTCTCAGGACGTGGCCCGCTTGGAACTGCTGACATTGCTCTCTGGATCCTACTGAGAAACACCAGCCTGGGGACTTTTGCCAGCATGCGACCTGGGTGGTGCGAGGCCTCGGGTGAGGGTGGAAGGAATTATGCAATTTCTAACCATCACAAATAATTGTAAGAAGAACATTATGACTATTCATGTTATAAACATGCTATGACCATCGAGTATAGCATCCAAACACCTTTGGCATTTTGTCGTACCGGATCACTTTTACTGACATGCCAAAAGTAAGAGCTCCTATCAGCAGAGATCACTGCGATTGTAGGAGGTGCACAGATGGGCACTTAACTAAAACGAGCTCAGATGCTTATATGCAGCCTGCAAGCTTGCTCATTTACACGAGCATGACCAGTGCCTTGCCAACTCAGGACGACGTAGCGCACCTTCAGGCAGTTGCCCGAGATGGTGTGTGTGGAAGACTTGCATTTGACTGTAGTTCTGACCAATCGCATGAATCACAATTGCTGAGTTCCAACACCAATTGGTCTTTTGATAAGTTGTCCATGGCAGTGTATACAGACACTCCAAGTGGTCTTGGTGCGTCAAAGAAAGTAGGTTGCACTGATGTATACAAGCTTAAGGATTTGTCATTGCCACAGGATTTGGCTCACACATTGATAAAGATGTTACAAGAGTCTCATGATGTAGTTGTTCTCTTTCTCAATGAAGCTTCGATACCATGGCTGGATGAGCTTGTTATGCATCTTGATAGCTGTTCATTTTTCCAGAGCTCTGTCATACTCTCTATTGTCTTTGATGGAATAAGCCAAGCTGAAGGAATTACTGAATATAATAATTGTTGTTATAGGCCTCGACAATCATATCAATATAGTGGGTATAGGGAAATTGATGCATGTATCAGCGCAGTTATTGTTCAGAGGTTAGAAGGCATTATGAGGAGAGACGAAGTGCAAACGTTATGCCTGAAAGATATCATCCTCCGAGGGGGTGCAGGAGTGATACTTGCTGAGAGAGTCCTGTGGGAACTGGCATATAAAGTAGGAAGGGCTCCCAAATATGGAGCATAGAAGAGTGATACGTGCTGTGCGTGCTATTTAAAATACTGTACTATACTTCCAAATTCATCCAAGCTTATATTATTAGACATTGAAAATCCTCTAGATCTGACAAATTGCATCATTGCTGTGGCTTGCTGATGTGTCATGTCTTGCCCAAGTGTGCTTGAAAGCTTCTTCAGTGAATGCGCAGATATGACTGAGCTGCCATTGGAAATCAGATTGAATAGTCCAGGTATTTCAGAATCAGCAAGTTCAAATAGAGTAGCTCTTTTCTTGGAATTTTTTGAAGACTGTTTCCTCTTCAGGGAGGCCTGGTCATCGGTATCTATGTGTGGAGCTTTACTAGGATCCGCCAAGGACAGCTCTATGGCCCTTTGCAACTCTATAGTGTCGTCTTCTTCACTGGCAGGGACACGTGCTACCAAATTTCGTTCATTTACGGGCATGCAAACAGTATCATCCACTATTTCTCGTGCCTTAAGATCGATTGATGCCTTCCTCTTACCTGCTTTTGGCATCTTGCGATATTCGATCCGTAGTAGTGGAAAGGTTAGCTCTAGAACAATCCAAATAGATGCATCACCCGACAATATAAATTTTGCATAAATTGAATGTTAAAGGATCCGTTTACTATTAAGCCGTGGCTGGTAAAAGGTTGTTATGGCGAAGCAATGGCTCCACAGAAGGTCCCCTTCCCCTGAAGTCTTCAAACACCTTGGCAGGCTCTCTACCTCCACCAAGGGCCAGCACAGTATCTCTGAATCTTCTACCAGTCTGAGACACTTCATACTCATTATCTAACCCAGCCTCTTCAAATGCGGCAAATGCATCTGCACTCAAAACTTCTGCCCACTTGTATGAGTAGTACCCAGCTGCATAGCCACCAGCGAAAATATGGCTGAAACCACAGAGGAAACGATCCTCGGGCAAAGGATGCAATACAGCTGTCTTCTCTGCTACCTTTCTCTCCCTATCAAATACCGTCTCTCCTGCTCCAGGGGTATAACGAGCATGCAACTCAAGATCTGTGCATGCAAAGTGTAATTGCCTCAGAGTCATCGTTCCAGAACGGTACGTTCTGGCAGCCAGCAACTTTTGGTAGAGATCTTCTGGGAGGGGCTCTTCAGTCTCATAATGCTTTGCAAAGCTGAAGAGCGTCTTCCTATCATAACAGAAATTCTCCATAAACTGACTTGGCAACTCCACAGCATCCCATTCAATTCCTCGGATGCCCGCAACCAGACCTTCCCTTTGTTCGGTGAGCATATGCTGCAAGCAATGTCCAGCCTCATGGAAAAGTGTCTCTACTTCTCTGAACGTCATGAGGCTTGGCTTTGAACCCACAGGGGGAGTCTGATTGCAGACCATATGTCCAACAGGGAGGCGCACCTCTTCACCATCGGTGGCAAACAGGCGGCTCTGACCGACCACTTCATCCATCCAAGCCCCGCCTCGCTTCTCCTCTGGTCTACTGTATGGATCCAAGTAAAAATAGGCTTTGGGTTTACCTTCTTTGAGTACCTTGAAGAAACGTACATCCTTGTGCCAGGTTGGCACCTGACCATCCGCCGGCTCAACGGTAACGCCAAAGAGTCGTTCAACCAAGCCGAAGAGCCCCTGCAGCACATTAGGAAGTGAAAAGTATGGACGCAACTCCTCATCACTTATAGAATAACGCTCTTCCTTGAGCCGCTCTGCCCAGTAGGTCACATCCCAATGCTTCATCTCGTCTTCAAACCCCTTTTCTGCAGCAAATTCCTGCACCTCTTCCAGATCCTTCTTTGCGGCGTCGTATGACGCTCCACGGAGCTGCTCCAATAATTCTTCAGCTTTCTCTAATGTAGCCATTTTAGACGCCATAGAGACATCAGCAAAGCTTGTGAAACCCAAAAGCTTGGCTTTTTCAGCGCGTAGAGTGAGAATCTTCTCAATTATTGGGTTGTTATCTATCTCTCCACCGGAAGCTCGTGTTATGTTGGCCCTGTACATTTCTTCCCGTAGCGCCCGATTGGATGCATGCGTCATGACTGGCTGGAAAGAAGGAAAATCAAGAGTGAAGAGCCAAGGACCTGAGTCTGCAGTAGCACCCTCATGACCTTGATTGACAGCCTGCTGTGCAGCAAGCGCAAGAGCACTCGCTGGTAAGCCTTCCACATCCTTGGGATCTGTCAAGAGCTTTTTATAAGCCTTGGTCGCATCCAGAAGATTGTTGCTGAACTTGGTTGACAGCTGGGATAACTCCTGCTGGATCTCATTGAATCGCTCGCGATCCGCACCTTCCAACGCCACCCCTCCAAGGACGAAATCACGCAGCTCACCCTCGACGATGCGACGCTGGGCCTCGCTCAATGTCTCCCATGCAGGTCCATTTTTGAGAGCCTTGAAGGCCTCATACAAGGGCTTGCTCTGGCCAAGGCGGAGTGAGAGCTTGACACGCTCCGGCTGAATTTCTTCAACTGCTTTGCGGAGTTCTTCTGAGTCACGGACAGCCTTGAGGTGGCTCACGGTGCCCCATGCACGACCCAGCCTATCTACTATACGTTCGATCGGTTCCACCAGCCCTGACCAAGTTGGATCCACAGAAGCCTCAAGTTGAGTGAGCTCGTCGTTCAACTGATCCAATAGAGCTTTGATACCTGGAACAACATGCTCTGCCTTCACTTGATCATACAATGGGAAGGGTGAAACTGTCAAAAGTGGATTCGCAGTTTCCGTGCGAGGATCCATGGTCGACGAGTAAGACTTGCAATGGAATGTACTGAAAGATCTTAATTTCGGAAGATTGGATCTATTGCTACTTGGCGCCCAAGTTTTGCTAGCGACAGGAATGACTCTTTGAGGTCTTGCTCTTAAGCAATGCCTGATAAATATTGTGGAGGTTTGTGCCCTCAAAGCCTTCATTAAAATATTGCAAGCGTAATTCGTCACTTTAGAACAATTATATTACAAACAGAACGTATTTTAGGGAACCATTGGACCTGTGTGGACTCGGCAGTCTGAAGGTGAGATCTCCGTGCAGAGAAGTGACTGACTGGGCTGGATGAGTGTGTGGGGGAGTCCAAAGCACACCACCACAATGGAGCGGTATAAACAATTGAAGAGCGTGTTACACAAACCCATGTGCTCACTAAAGTAATCATATACAGGAGAAAGGATTTTCTATGCTCGCAAACATTTAAGAGATACCAGCAGGGGTAGAATCAATGGCGGTGGTCATCTTCTTATCGCCATTGAGGACACTGATGGATCCATCAGCATCAACATCCAAGATGACACTGTCGCCTTCTTTAATTTCACCAGACAGCATACGCTCTGCCATGCTATCTTCAACCAGCCTCATAATGGCACGCCTCAATGGACGAGCACCATAGGCTGGATTGTACCCCTCATCAACCAACCTGTCCTTAAACCGCTCTGTGACATCAATCTTGATACCCTTCTCCTCACCACGTTTAAACACATCTCTAAGCATGATATCGGCAATTTGCTTGACCTCAGACTTGGTGAGCTGGCGGAAGACGATGATCTCATCAAGACGATTCAGGAACTCTGGTCTGAAGTACTGCTTCAGCTCCTCATTCACCAAAGTCTTAATTCTGTTGTAAGAAGAATCCTCCTCATTTGTATCAAGCTGGAAACCGATTCCTCCTCCACCCTTCTCAATCACAGAAGAACCCACATTAGAAGTCAAGATGATCAGGGTGTTCTTGAAATCCACAGTTCTACCCTTGCTGTCAGTGAGTCGGCCGTCTTCAAGAATTTGAAGCATCATGTTGAAAACATCTGGGTGAGCCTTCTCAATCTCATCAAACAGAACAACCGTGTACGGGCGTCTGCGTACGGCTTCAGTGAGCTGTCCACCCTCGTTGTATCCAACGTAACCTGGGGGGGATCCAATGAGCTTACTCACGGTGTGGCGCTCCATGAACTCTGACATGTCCAGTCTGACCATGGCATCCTCAGAGCCAAAGTAATAATTGGCTAGAGTCTTTGCCAACTCAGACTTACCGACACCAGTGGGCCCTGAGAATATGAACGATGCAATAGGACGATTGGGGTTCTTCAAGCCAACGCGGGCACGGCGAATTGCACGACTGATTGCCGTCACAGCTTCTTCCTGACCTATGACACGCCCATGGAGTACCTCTTCCATTTTAACAAGGCGCTCAGTCTCATCAGAGGAGACCTTTTCAATAGGAATACCCGTCCATTGAGCTACGATGTTGGCGATATCAGCCTCTCCAACTATTGGACCACCACCCTCCCCACTTTCAACCTCTGCCTGACTCTTGTCTTTGGCATCCCTCACAAGCGCTTCAATCTTGGCCTTGAGCTCCATTTCTCTATCACGGAGCTGACCAGCCTTTTCGAAGTCTTGTGCACGGACACACGCATCCTTTTCCTTGAGGAGACTACGCAGTTCCTTGTCCACTTCCCTGGCTTCTTCTGGGAGCTGCGCGTGTTGTAGGCGGACACGACTTCCAGCTTCATCAATGAGATCGATAGCCTTATCTGGCAAGAAACGATCGGAAATGTACTGAGAGGAAAACTTAGCAGCAGCCGATAAAGCTTCGTCAGTGTATCTGAGCTTATGATGAGCCTCATACCTTTCTCTCAACCCTTGCAGAATTAGGTAGGTCTCATCCACACTTGGCTCAGGGACTTGAACCGGCTGGAAGCGACGCTCCAGTGCAGGGTCCTTCTCAATATGCTTCCTATATTCATCCAAAGTGGTAGCACCAATGCACTGGAGCTCTCCACGTGCAAGCGCTGGCTTGAGAATGTTGGCAGCATCAATTGCACCTTCTGCAGCACCAGCACCGATCAAGGTGTGGACCTCATCAATCATCAGAATGATTTCGTCATTCTGTTTAATCTCCTCCATCAGTTTCTTCAGGCGTTCCTCAAACTCACCACGGTATTTTGTACCAGCAACGAGGAGACCCATATCCAAGGAAATAATTTGCTTACCTTCAATGGTCTCAGGAACATCACCAGCAGCAATCTTCTGGGCAAGGCCTTCAGTGACTGCAGTCTTACCCACGCCAGGTTCACCGACTAAGCAAGGGTTGTTCTTGGTCCGACGGCCAAGAATTTGAGTCACACGTTCGATTTCCTTTTTACGGCCAACACATGGATCCAGCTTGCCTTCTTCAGCTTGCTGGGTCAGGTTGGTACCATACTCCTCCAGTGTAGGTGTCTTGTTAGAGCCACTGCTGCCACCGCCAACTGCAGACCCGACAGGTTCTTGACTTTCACCGACCATGCGAATGACTTGGGTTCGAATCTTTTGAGGATCAGCCCCCAAAGTCTCCAACACACGGGACGCAACACCTTCACCCTCACGAAGAAGACCGAGAAGGATGTGCTCAGTGCCGATGTAATTGTGGCCGAGCTGACGTGCCTCTTCAAGAGAGAGCTCCAGCACGCGCTTGGCACGAGGAGTGAAAGGGATTTCCACAGCAACAAAGCCGCTGCCACGTCCAATGATTTTTTCTACCTCTACGCGAGCGTCTTTAAGAGTAACACCCATGGACTTGAGAACCTTGGCGGCAATACCTGCAAGGGGATACGGTGAGAGAATGTGTGAGTGCAAAAGGAAAGGTCACCAAGTTGGAAGATCGGTTTCGAATGCAACAAATCTTCTCTCGTTATGTTATCTAGTATACGACGTACCAGTAGACTCTCCCACGAGTCCAAGTAGGATTTGCTCCGTTCCCACAAAATTGTGGCCCAGCCTGCGTGCTTCCTCTTGTGCCAACATGACCACTTTAATAGCCTTTTCTGTGAAACGTTCAAACATCATCCGAGTTACGCGGAGGCATTTCGCTCCTTTTCTACCATTAGAAGATGTGATGGCCTTGCGGACAGCAGATTGCAAACTGTGAGGGCTGCCCCTAGCGCCAAGGTTATCCAGCATGCCGGACTTCCTAAAGCCTGTGAAGGTGACTAATTGCTGCTGCTTACCCACAGAGTGGGCACGGCCATTCTGTAAAGTCGCAGCAGAAAAACCACGCATAGAAGAGTGCATGGTTGCTAGGACTTTCTTCTATTCACCCTTCTTATATTACTTATTAAGTAAAGGTATCAAAACTAAATTTGTGCGAAATGCTAGAACGTTTCTTGAAAAAGCTCATCCACATCTTGCTAGCAATGCCTATTGCCGCAAAAGCGCTTGCCCAGGAGAAGCTTGATTGGCAGGGCAGACGTTTAAGTTCAGTCCGCTGGGTGTAAAATCAGCACAAGCTGCATTGAATTCCTGTCAGTAACTAATCAGCTGTCGAAAATCGAGAATAGTGATAGTACATCAGTGAGGAAATATACGATCAACAACATACGTTTCTCTATCGATGCCTTCACTAGGCGTCAGTGCTCAGTATTGTGGATCCGTTCTTATTAAATACATATGACAGATCAAGGATACGGCAAAGCACCCCGCTCCAGAGGACGTACGAGTGCCTCGCAGCGGACGCCATACTCCCGACCATCAAACAAGAAGAAATTAGAAAAGGATACTTCGACGCAGGCCACTCCACCTTCTGAAGGAACAAAAGGACTAATAGAAAATGTCTTTTCAGCAGCTAAGACACCATTGAGGGCAGCTGCAAGTCTGATACAGAAGGTGTGTTGCATTCGTGACAGCACACACTTGTTCGCCTTTCCTGATGTGCAATTCCAATTCCATTCTCTGTTGCAGGTATCCTTCTTAGGTGGTTATCTAAGTGGAGGATTGAGGGACAATAATGTGTCTGATAGTGGCATTGCTGTTATGCGTGAAGAAAATGACACAGATGGACCATCCCCAATAGAGCAGCCTCGCGGATCCACTCCTCCAAAGAGACGAAAGCAGGCTAGAACTGCCATTCCCGATGGAAAACCACCTCTAAAAACTGGCATAGCGGCCGATGAAGAAGAAGGAGGGGGGGGAGGAGCAAGACACGTTGAACTAACTGCTGAAGAACCTTCGGTACCACCTACAATCCAAATACCGCAAAGTCCTGTTATTGATTTTACCTCAACGCCGTATGACGATATTTTGGAGAAGATGAGACATGGACCCTTCTCATCTGCTGCTGATGGAGCAAAGACATTTACCCCACCAAAGGCCAGAGCCCCAATAGAGAGCCCAGGTATACAACTGACGACCACACCGGTGACAACAGGAGCAGCTGCTACCCCTGGGGCAAGTAACGGGAATACAATGCGACCTTCCAGGCCCTATGTGGGATCTAGGTTGGGTCCGTTTGGCTCAGCAGGAGGAGGTACTACAAGTCCCGGAGGAGTTGGCGGGGGATTGAGAAATATTTATACACAGAAGCCTATCAGCCGTTTTGGTAGAACTCCCATCACATCCCGTGCATTGGATTCTACGCAGCGTATCGCGAGTGCTCCACCAGCAAGAGCAGGTCAAGAGGATGGAAGCAGGACACCCATTGGTTGGACACCCATGAGGTTTCATGGGGCCTCTGTGCTGGGTACAAAACGTAAGGCAGAAGGACTTGATGATGCTGCCACGCCGGAGGTGACTAGTGTTGCAGTATTGGATGCACAGAGGCGAATCCGGCAAAGATCAGAGCCAGTGGCAGGAGGCAAAGCGAGTGAAGTCAGGAGAGGGTGGCAATCTGGCCGGACACCCGTGTCACGTCCCTCTCGGATCCCAGCTCCTGCCCGCATGCAGTTTTCTTTGCCAGCCCTACCGGCTTCCAAAGACACCCAATCTGTTGAACCGTTGGGAGGCACAACTGAGACTGCCAGAAGGATTCTTGCAACTTTAGATGCCTTAGATAAGGTGGTCACGACACCTCCTGATGCTGCGACCCCCCGGGCTTTGCCAAAGATATCCCCACCTCCAACTTCATCTTTGACATTCGCTGGTTTACCTTCTACTGAGGCACTCACCGCCTCCAAGTCTGACATCAGGCCAAAGGTGACATTTGGAGGAGTGAGTTTTGCACCATCCCCAGCTCAGCAGACAAGTGTAGGACACGGGACACCTCCACCTCGTTCCAGTTTTGGGGTGTTGAGCACACCCAGTTCAGCAGGAGCAACTCCTGCTGTGACAGGGTCTAGAAAAAGGGCAGCAGAGGAATCTCCCGCACTGGCTGCTACACCCAATCCATTGTTTTCTTTTGTAGAAGAGAAGCTGCCACTGGCAGGTGTGAGCGAAGCTATGCCTGCCACAAGTGAGAAGACGCAAATCCTCCAAACAAAAGTGATAAATGAAACCTTTGTGCCGTGTGCCCCTAAAGAGGCAGAGTTTACCTTTGGCATGACTGGCAAGAGTGACTTGGCTCAGAAAGTAGCCAGGGTGGTGGCCTCATGTGCAACTGCAGTACAGCCGTTGGAACCCACACCAAAGTATTTGTTTGGGGAAGAGAAGAGGAAACAAAAAGCTGCAAGCACCCCCAGGAGCCCCATATGTGTCGTAAGTAAACCGTCTCACCCAGATCAAGCCAACAAGATGGCACAAGAGGCCGCTAAGTCTCCATTGCCTCCTGACACTGATGAGAAACGGCAAGAGGAAGAGGAAGAAAAGAAGGTGCCACCTGCTGCTGGAGGTTGGGACTTGTCTTTTCTGCAGAAGAATAAAGAATCAGCACAGCAAGCCAGTAATGCTGCACGGAAGGAAGCAGAGGCTTCTATGCCCTCACCATTGGATAAATTGGATAATAAAGCATCACCAAGTACCCTTGTGTTTGGGGCGGGCCGCACACCTGCTGCAGCCTTCTCATTCAGTGCTGCTGAGCCACCGCCTGCAGCTGCAGGCTGGGGAGACGCACTGTTGAAACCCAAGAAGGAAGGAGCAGCCGCAGTAAGAGATGAGAGTGAGAAAGCAAGCCCAGGTGCTTCAGCGGCCTCAATGCCTGTCTTCAATTTTGGGGGAGCCCCGTCAGCAGGGGGGATGACATTCTTGTTCAGTTCTGCAGCTGAAACCAAACCTGCAACTGCATCTTCTCTTAGCTTTGGTGCGGTATCCACTCAGCCCAGGATTCAGAATGCAAATGCTGGAAAGGAAGTCGGTGTCCCTAGCTTTGGCATTGCCAAAGAAACAGCCCCAGCGTCGCAACCTGCACCAACGGCTGATTGGGGAAGCACATTTTTGGAAGCCAACAAAGTGGCGTCTGGAGCCGCAGCCTCTGATGTCGAGAAAGAGATCCAAGATGCAGCCCCAACTAGTAATGCATCATTTAATTTTGGAGCCCCCGTCAGTCCCCCAGTGGGGTTCAGTTTTGGTGCTGCCTCCGCTCCTGTGTCGACAGAGCCAACATCAGGGGTCCCAGCGTTTACGTTTGGCATGTCATCAACAGCTGAGACAACTACCAACTTTGGTGCTGCCATGAGCACTACTGGCGTGCAGTCTGCTTCGGGTATTGCCCCAGCCTTTGCATTTGGTTCAGCACCCAAGGAAGATAAACCAATGGTAGCAGTGCCTGCATTTTTGGCCTCGTCCTCGACACCTAGCAATGGGGCCAATCTTTTTGGAGCAATTACGCCGAAAGCCACAATTAGCGACCAGCCAGTTCTTTTTGGGGCACCTGCAAGTCCTGCCTCAATGCATTTTGGCTCCTCCTCTACCGTTGCAGCCACTGTACCCCCTTCAATGGGGGCTAGCATTCCATCAACTTCTGAGTCACGCCCTGCATTCGGGGTTGCATCTGGCACATCGGCATTTACGTTTGGTAGCTCAGCTGCCTCAGCTGCAGTCAATGACAAACCATCTTTCAATTTTGGTGGAACAAGCCAACCCTCGTTTACATTTGGAATGTCCTCCTCTTCTGGGCCAGCTTTTGCTGGTGCCCCAGCGTCGTCGCCGTTCACTTTTGGGGCTCCGCCACCAGTAGCTTTTTCTGGGCTTGGTGCCCCTGCTGCTTTCGCTTCTGGGGCTGCCTTTGGCAGCACTAGCAACATGGGTGCTTTCTCCCCATCCCCTGCTCCAGGATTCGACTTTGGCACCAGTACCGAACAGCAGTTTGCCTTTGGCGGCAGCGGCAGTGGCCAGCCAGCATTTGGAGCCTCCCAACCTGCTCCTGCATTTGGAGCTCTTGCTCCTGCATTTGGAGCTCCTACCAGTCAGCAACCAATTGCATTTGGAAGCACTGCTCCTGCATTTGGAGGATTCGGTGCAGGGCAGCCTGGCAATGTTTTCACAAATCAGCCACAGAATCCACCTTCTCAGATGATTCCCAACAACCCATTTGGGGGTGGTGGGGGATTTAGCATGGGCTCGACTGGTGGCTCTCAAAGTGGAAGTTCTAGACGGAAGCTCAAAGTTAAACGTCCAAATAGATAATAAAAATGTGTAATTTCATAGTGTTACATAGGCTCACCCGCTGCCCATCTCATCATTATTTTGCTAACTAATGGCAAGCACTTCCGCTTCAATCGAGGCCAGGTTGGCCTTTACATTTGCAGTTATTTGTGCAACTCTCTGTCTTGCCATCTGCACTCTTCGATAGTCATTCTCTGGGTTGAAGTTGGTGTAAAATTGAGCCAATTGAGAAGGTGGGGCTGGCCTAGGTTGGTGGGAAGTCACCCTCTTATAAAATGCCTCAGTCGGTTCCCACATAACAACCTCCTCAAAGACTTCATAGACGACAGGTTTCTTTATTGAAATGTTTCCAGAATCATCAAAAAGCCTCAATCTATGCAGCAATTCTACTGGCTGTTCCATGGCGTCGTCTGAGAAGAATAATTGGATGGCTATCTCAAACTCACCCCACCCATGTTCTGTCAGTTCGTAGGGAGGGCTCTCCACAGCACGCTCTGGGTTTGGGAACGACTCATGCAGCACAAACACGACCTTTTTGAAACAATGGCTCAAGTCTTCTCCATTGTGACTTCTAAGGTATACTATCCAGCGGTGTGAGGCGGCATCATTTGCTTTTTTACTGAGATGAAAGGCACACGTGCCTGTGATGACGGGAATGGCGAGCTGGACACCCTTGAGACGAAGCTCTCCCTGCTGCACACGGTAGTCGTGATGAGGGACAAAGCCGATCAATTTGAGTTTTTGAGTTACTTCTTACGCTTCCTGTGACGTATTTGTCCTCTGTGGAATTTTCCGTGGTCATCGGATTATAAAGATGATCAGGACCCAATTTGCTTCAATCAGACTAACTATTTCTCCAATTGGTTTAGTCTTCTGGTATCTACTGTAGTACTGTAAAAATAGCAATTATTGAACGTGTATTATGGTTCGTAGAAATACTACAGCCCTCGATTTCATAAGCCATCTAAGGAGCCACGGATGGTTCTAAGAAACAAACAAACCACATTATCT
>JAAMXV010000573.1:0-58505 GCA_019693495.1 Axilococcus clingmanii
AGGAGCTGGCTGGGGGGACCCACCATTAGGTCCCATTGCACAAGCTTCTTGAACCTTAGCAGGAGGGATGACAGTGTATGACTGGCCACTGATCTTGAAGCCATCTCCAGACATTGGTTTGAGAGCTTCAACTGAGAAGTAGCCTCCAACATCATCGGCACCAACAACCCAAAAGTTTTCTCCTGCTCCAGTCGTTTGCACGTAGGCGCATTGGAAGAGCTGGACGTCAGTATCTAGACCTGTCTTTATTTCATCGATCTCATTGTCAGGGACCCTAGTGTAACCACCAGGCCCAGAAGAATTGCCACTTGGCCCAGCATCACAGACCGACTGAATTTCAGAAGCGGAAATGGGCTTCCTGGTGCCAACAAGCTTGAGAACTTTGCTTCCCGGTGCAATATTGTAAACAGCTTCATAGGTAGTAGCTGTAAAATCTGTGTAAACAGCCCAGTAATCGATACCATCCACAACCTGAGTATACAGGCAGTGAACAACCAGTGCTGATTCGACCTCATCTTCTAAAAAGAGCAGCTGTGCTTCAGTCAATTTTGTAAAGCCACCAGGCACGCCACCAGAACCATTATCTGGTGGTGTATTGTCAGAAGGGCCTGTTTGGCACACTTGTTCAACCTTATCGCTGGGAATTGCTGTAGCGTGGACGAGAGAGATTCCAAAATCATCGTCAGAATCATCATCGTTGGTGAGGGGGTCATAGAGTGTAAGTTTTGCAGCGCTTCCATCGCCAAGGGTAATGACCAACCAAAAGTTGGTTCCTTTGACGAGCTGCTCATACGCACACGCAAGTTTCGCCCCTGCAAAGGCTGGCTTCGTTAAAGCCGCCTCATCAAGGTCGCTTTGGATCAGCGTCAGAATGGTTTGATTTGTGATCTGAGAGTAACCCCCATCAATGGCCATGTCACCAGTGGAAAGTACAGAGTCGTCGCATAGTGCTCCACTGATAAACAAACTTGCGGTGGCAATCACCAGGAGGGTCGCGAACTTCATGAGTGATTATTTACGTGCCTCTGCTATATTTTTCAAGAGGGTTGCTTACAAAAAAAGGTTTGAGCTTGAAAACCTGGATAGATCAGGCTAGATGCCGAAAGCAAAACAGTATTTAAAGATTGGGAACGTATCTTGGAATTGGATACGGCTGCTCAATCGGCACACTGAAGTAAGAAAGGAGGACACTATCGATGAGACACATCAGTTGACCGAGCAAGAAGACAAACAAGATGCAACAAATCTAGACGTTTAGTTCTTACTAATACTACAATTTGTATATCAATATCAAACACTACAAATACTGGATTACCTCTCCATCTATGCTAGTTTACTATTCAATCGGAGCCAAGCATCTGCTGGCTCCCTCTCATTTATGTACGTGCGAATATCATTTCTTTGTGGATGTCCTGCGCTCCCAAACTGCCCAACGATCACCACAGTCAGCAACACTCCATTCTGTCATATCTGGGCAATAATCTCCAGGACCAATTTTCATCACTAGAGTTGGACCACCTTCTTCACTGGCATGAATCTCAGCTGCATACACGTCTGCTTCTGCCTTCTTGATAACTACCTTTGAACGACAGTGTATGGAAGCCTTCTTCCTTAAACCAATCAATCTCTGAACCACACTTGAGAGATGTGGATTATCCATATGATCTTTGAAGACGCATGGTGAGCCAGGATGTGTCAAAATATAGCAGTAACCCTGCTCTAGATGGCCATGGGGAAAAGGCCAGTGGCCCTGTGTAGAACCAGTATCATGATTTTCAAGAAATGTCACTGCCTTTGATGGCCACCAACCCATCAGACCAGGGGGCTTGCCTGATGGGTCCCTCAGTCTCCAGTACTGCTGGCACTCGAATGTTGCATGCAGTATGCCCTTTGTGGTGATGTCAAATGCAGTGGACAGATCGCCAGCAGCATGGATCCAGTTGATGGTTCGCTGACGGTGTGAGTCTTGGCAATAACTAGGGACTCCATCGTGCTCATAATTCATCGTGTCCCAATACTCTCCTACAGCGAAGTAGGGGCAAGATGCCTCCATGTAGTCGCGCACATGACCTCCATGGAACCCTTTGACAAAGTCGAGGCGCCAGCCATCGAAACCAGCGTGGCTACGCAACCAGACCAACCACTCCTTCAGATCTTCCTTCACAAAGTCTTGGGAGTGATCAATGTTTGGAGCGGCATAAAATGTATCTCCAGAAGATTTATTTCCAGTGCCTCTGTACTCATAATGGTCACTGACAATAGCCCTACGGTCCCAAGCAAGTTTCCCGCCATACCTGTTCCAGACTCCATCCTCTTGATGCTCTGCACAGCGGTGGTTCAGGACTGCATCGCCCAACACTTTCACTCCGGCACTTTTGAATGCTTTTATTGCTTTAATGAGCTGTTGTTCGCTGCCATAGTGAGAGTTGAGGTCGTACAAATCTCCTGGCATATAGCCTTGGGGGCTCACAGATTGGGTGGGAGGTGGAAGCCAGACTACAGTGAAGCCAGCCTTGGCGATTTGCTCTGCTTCATGAGCCATGGTGTCATAATATTTCCCTGATTGAAAGGATTCCCAATTGAATCCTTGTAAAAGAATTTCATGCCCAGTGCCTTCGGGGGACCATTTCTCAGCATTGGTAAGGCGTCGCTTGCCACCGAAGAGGGGGATGATGTGGTTTGATGATGACTTTTTGCGAGGTGCCTCAAGTGGTGCCGAGGTATCATCATGTACATTTTCTTGCATCAGTTTATTGTACTCATTCTCACTGACTGCATTGAGTTCACGGCCAATGGCATCCAAAACTTCTCTGGCTCGAAGGAGTGGCTCCCCTTGCGTATGGGCCTCTGCTGGTTGGTACCGGTAATTCTGGGACCTAGGACGGCCATTGGAGGCGGAAGATGTATGCTTCTGCGTTTCTAACGCATGATCTACCCCTACTGAAGCCTCAGCGTGACATCTGAGATTTGCGAGGGGCCAGTTAGCAAGGGTCCGATGCGCATCAACTTTTTTTCAAATTGCTCACTCATACCTTAAACTACTTGACCGACCAAACCGTTGCATATAACGATTGGAAAGGCTCTTTGCATTGAGTGCGCTGCACTTTGAGGCGGAAGTGTAAGGCTTGGAAGGCCTAAGAGAGTCTAATTGCATTGCTTATTATTTTTTCGAGGTTGGAACTTGTTTTTTCTTTATAAAATGGGAATTTCTCTGGAATGCTATCTGGATTTATAGTATGTACTCTTTTTAAGGAAGTAGCTTCAAGGAAATTTCCGAGTAGTTACGGTGGGTGATAAGGATGCTGTACGTATTAGTGGTTCAATTAGCCACCGATATGTCCTTCAAGTGCGATTATTTCAGATACTTGATGATGGAATTATCGGCTCTAAAGGTTTACTTTCACGTGCCTTTCGATTTACAAAATCTACACTGTTTGAAATCTGTAGGCTTCGCATGGGACATGCTTTTGGTTGAGATGCACGCTGCAATACAGTATGATTGCCAGCCATCTAAGCACTGATACCAGGGCCCCAGCTTCTCTTGACGAGTGGAAAGACGACATGAGGTTTTTAACGCACTATGCCAAGCTATCTTCATATGCTCGCCATCCTGCTTCCCTGTACACTGCGGCCGCTGCTGCTGGATCGTCAGCCCTGATCACCCCACGTCCGACGATTATAATATCACTCCCTCTCTCCCCAATAACAGCAGCAGGGGTGTTGTACTGCTGTCCAAGAGCGTCGCTTCCAGCCGCCAGTTGCACACCTGGAGTCATGTGAATAAGTCCTGGGGACCCTGGACCTCCCTTCCAACTCGATGGGGATACTGAAATGAATCCAATGACAAAGTCTTGGTTTTCTTCCGCTGCCTTGGCGACAGCTGCTGTATACTCTCCAGATGCCAACGTACCTTTACTGCTCATCTCTGCCAGCAATAACAGACCTCGTCCCTTGGGCAATCCCACCTTTCTCAGACCGTCGATGATTCCAGTTCCAGGTACTAAATGAGCATTGGTGACATGGCTCCAATCAGCAATGTGATATATCCCTCCACCATATTGCATCACCACAGTGTTGCCAATATCGGCAAATTTTCTATCCTCGAAGATCAAAAAGTTATGCTTTTCAGACAGCTCCATCAACTTATTTGCATGGTCCTCAGTCCACGTGTCAAAAACATCAACATGAGTCTTGAAAACACATATATGTGGACCTACAGCATCTGCCAATTCCAACATTGCATCTGCTGTATCGACATCTGCAGCAACGGACAAGTTTGTTTCCTTCTTGGCCATCAGCTCAAACAATCGGCTTCCCAGTGGATTTTTAGCCACCTTGGCCCGTTCTTCATATTTTAGCGCTCTACAGAAGACAAGGGAGGGTCTCAGTCAGCCTAACCCAAAACCAAAAGATAGATGCGATGAAATCATGTTCCCAGTGTGGTCCGATGCATCACCACTAGAGAGAGCGAAGAATCAAGCCACTATTTGGATATCGTCGATATAGCAGAGGTCTCTTCAGCTGTCGACCACACATATCAGGACGGAACTGCTTTTCCAATGCTTAAAAACCACAATAATTCAAACTTTACCTTTTTGGTGCCACTTTTGGTGGGGCAACTGAGACATTAGTTTGATTCTCAGCGATGAATTTCAAGACCTTGCCCCTGACTTCCTGATCAACATGCCCATGGTTGACCAGTACATCGAGTATGTAGGAGAGTGTGAATGCAGAGTGGAGGCGCAGTCCATGAGACTGCAGTCTTTCTGGACCCCCTTGTTGTCTATCAATGAGGACCACAACATCGCTCACCTTGAGTCCCTCTGCTAGGAGGGGATCCAGTGTTTCGATGACTGATGCACCGCTGGTGACGAGATCCTCTACTATAAGGCAGCTCTGTCCGGGATTAAATGCACCCTCGATTGCCTTTTTAGTTCCATAATCTTTGACCTCCTTGCGTCTCATCAACATGGGCGTGCCATGGACGAGGGACATGCAGGTGGCAATTGGCAGGGCAGTATACGGGACACCACACATTACTTCAAACTGAGCCTTTCCCTCCTGAACGCGGCCCCACATCGCTTCTGATACACTGTGTAACACATCAGGATAAGAAACAATAACACGCAAATCAATATAGACTGGGGAAATGAGGCCACTCTTGAGCTTGAATTCACCAAATTTGACAGCCTGCAAATGAGTGCGGGACAGGGTGTCTCACTGTCTGTGTGCACATATTGTCTCATGATATTGTGCGGCTTACCTCGATTTCATGAAGCTTAAGGACAAGTTGCTCATATTCTTGCTCGGAAACAGGACCAGTCTGCGTGCAAAAGGTGAATTACCGAAAGAATCAAGTGAATGTCGTTTAAAACAAATTTGAGCTTACTGAGGCAAGGGAAGCCATTTTGTAATCAGGTATAGCGTCTGTTTGTGAGGGCGGTCTCTTTATAGTTTTGGACGTCAAATAGGGTGCTTCTTTGAAAGTTGTCGATTGATTATGTCGAGGACTCCTCCACTTGATTGGGCTGCTAACAGTAGGTAAGATTGTTTTCTGGGTATGATGCATCAATCAGTACATGTATGCAAAGAAAATAATACATAGTTTTTTTAACAGCGCGAACGAACTCGAGACGCAATGTTGTATATTCGTATCTATGGCGCCCTAGGAATCAATAATGAACGATTTAAATGTACTCCATCTGTGTCGTTGAGTAGAACAGAGCATTTCAGTGGAGGCGATGAAGGTCATCGCTCTGATAAGGTGAGTGGGTGCGATCACCAATTGACATGCGACATTTTCTAACCCTATACCGAAATTGAACTTTTAGCGGCGGCAAGGACTCCTGCTACAGTATGGTTTTATGTCAACGCTATGGCCATGAAATCGTAGCTCTCGCAAATCTGTTACCAGACGATGCCGCTGTCGATGACCTTGACAGCTGGATGTATCAAACTGTGGGCCACCAAATTGTAGAGGCATATGCTGCCTGTACAGGGCTTCCCCTATTCAGAAGGAAGATACGAGGTACCTCTCATCATAAAGGTTTAGTCTATAGAGACACTCAAGGGGATGAAGTCGAGGACCTAGCTGCCTTGCTCGCCTATATCAAACTGGTCATGCCGGAGGTCACTGCCGTCACATGCGGCGCCATTGCCTCCGACTACCAGCGTACCCGCGTAGAGCGTGTTTGCACAAGACTAGGACTGGTATCATTAGCCTATCTGTGGCATCAGCCTCAAGAGGCATTATTGCAACAGATGATTGACAGTAACATCGAGGCTGTCCTTGTCAAGGTGGCTGCTCTGGGTCTTTGTCCTCAGAAGCACCTAGGTGTCTCCTTACGACAAGTGCAGCCCTATTTAGTCGAATTGAGAGATAGATTTGGTAGCAATATTTGTGGAGAAGGGGGTGAATATGAAACCTTAACACTCGATTGTCCACAGGTGCTGCCCTACGGAAGAATAGTCCTTGATTCTTGGAGTCCTATCCTTGTATCCCCTGATAATATAGCACCGGTAGCTCTTTTACACCCGAAGGCTTTCCATATCGAATGGAAAAATAGACAGCATGATTGTGGCAGAGATTCAATCATCGACGTACCCGAAGATTTTCATTGCGCCATCGAGAAGACCTTGCTTGCCTCAATAAACCATAATGCTCCTCAAGAGGAGGATATCCGTCTGCATATCATAAACTCGGTTTGCACAGTGTCGATAGCAGCTGTCGTTTTCAATGATGCAGAACACATATTCACAGGCCATTCATTGTTAGAGAGAGCTCTACAAGCAATACAATCACGATTGAGGGCTTCAGGGGTGGCATGGGAGAATGCCCTCCATGTCCATGTATACCTGCCCCATATGGCTGATTTTGTGGAAGCCAACCAAGTTTACTCTAGATACTTTCCTCCCATCGATCCCCCTGCCAGAGCAACTGTCCAATTAAATACAAAGAGTGATGTTTCATTGTCAATCGAGGTCTTGTTTGGGAGGGAGAACGCCAACAAGAAAGTTCTGCATGTACAGAGCATCTCTCAGTGGGCTCCCAGTTGCATAGGTCCCTATGCACAAGCAGTGACATGCGCTGGAATAGTGTACTTTGCTGGACAGATAGCTCTCGATCCGCCCACAATGGAGATAGTATCTGGAGGTATAGAGGCGCAAGTTAAGAGGTGTATTGATAGCTGTCAAGCTGTGGCTGTGGCTGCGAAAAGTGATCTGCACACTGCCTTGTTATGGGCATGTGTGTATGTGTCCACTGCCAGCAATGCCCAGTATGCAGGCGCTCAGCTATCGACATATTTGTTTAGTAGGGGCCACCCTAATGAGTTATCTGATGAATCCGAGAGAAGGGACTCTTATCTATCCATCCTAGAGCAAGAGATACCTAAAACCTGGGAACCCATCATACTCTATGTCACCGTCCCAGGACTCCCACGCAGTGCACTCGTAGAGATTCAACCAACTTGCATGGCTCTAGACGATCCATTTCTTGTAGAAAATGACCCATACAGTTCATCTTGTTCTTCAGAAAATGATGAAGAACATTTCTCCCAGGAACAAAGGAGGAGAAGAAGCAGAACACCTTGGCAATTGCAGCTGGAGCGGAAGGATTCAGGGTATGTGGGTACTGTGCAGGTATCTTCTCTCATCAGCAAAGGATGTCTCTGCAGAGTGGTAGTGTCTCTCGGAGAGAAAAGAGATGCTGATACATATATTAAAGAAGCACTGGCGGTGGCAGAACTCCAAGTGGACGACATTGTCTACTGCAGGCTGTACTATGTGCCTGGTGAGGTGGAGAATTATGAGGCAGCAGCCGACTGTATATCTGTATGTGGTGCGCCATGTACTGTGCCAGTCAATGCTGTTGGACTTGACCCTACCCAGAATGCAGCGATACTTATTGATGTGTATGCATATAGATAGTATACGATTTTTGTATTTTATTTATTTTCTTACTACCTGTTGAGTAACTCTACAAGTTCTGCTGTCATCATCATTTTCTTGGTATCCACAAGGCGCCCTTTTCCATCGAACAACACCCCCTCCTTCCTTAAAATCTCCCTTTTTCTTTTAACATTCTCTGTTGTCACACCCCAGCTGCCACTGAATCCACCTAGATGCATATCAGATGCGATGACTCGATGACATGGAACCACAGGGGCAAAAGGATTTCGTCGAAGTGCACCGCCTGCTGCCCTTGGAGAGCTCTTGAGCGCCTTTGCAAGAGCGCCGTAGGATGTTACCCTACCTGATGGTACCTTTTTTAGTAGGCTGTAGAGTCTCTGTTCAAATTGTGTTGGTGATCGATCAGGTTTTTGGCCTGCCATACTCACTTGTCCTTGGTCAAGAGCTTTGCCTGTCGACGGTCCTCTTCTTCCAACTCCCGTTCCAACTCTTTCTCCAAGTCGTCACTGCTGACTCTTCGAATCGTAGATAGGTATGTGCCTCCAACGAAGATAGTTAATAAGCCTCCGATGAACCAGTTATTCTTTGCAAGCTTTTTTGCAGGCCCTCCAACTGTTGGGATCATTAAATGTGTGATCACAGTCTCGATCACCCAGGCTATCTCCAATCGAAGTTTTATCCAGGCAATCAGTATCTGAAGGCTGCTAATGTGTTAACACCATTGGGTTCGGCAGCTTTTTGAATGTCGCAGCCCTACCACTAGATTGGGCATAGTGCTTCAGTTCACACATGCTGCCACTGGAAGCATATACTTCGTCCCGATTTCGGCGCATTTCCTTGCGACAGATGCCACAAAACATAATCGAAAAAGAATTTAGTATTCGTCAGATCTACACCGGCTTAACGGAAAGGTCGCCAGATGCAATCCCTTTTGCTCAAACCTACCACTGTTAGCCTTGTCAAACGACACAGCTGTAATCCGGGATATAATCGTTCTTATATCCAAAATTTTAGGCTTATTATCAATGCAGCAACAATGACAGAGACTGTTCCTTTCACCATTGTCGGAGCCGGGCGAGTTGGGCAAGCTTTGAGCAAAATGAGTAAAGGTTTGGACGTGGTCATCAAGAGAGGCCAAGCTATTACGGGACCACCAGGACCTATTATTGTCACAACAAGAAATGATGATTTAGAAGCTGTAGTGGAGGCAACGCCAGTAGAAAGAAGGAAGGACCTCGTCTTTATTCAGAATGGCATGCTGAAGCCTTGGCTAGATGCCAAAGGACTTGAAGATAATACCCAGGTTTTGGTATATTTCGCTGTTGCTAAACTTGGAGATTCACCTACAGATGGAGTAACGGATTTGAATCCAGAAGGTTTGACGGCAGCCTATGGAGAGCATGCTCAGGCTATTGCTGATCGACTTCATGCGGCAGGTTTGAGCTGCAAAGTGTTGAATAAGACTGATTTCAAAAAGTCTATGCTGGAGAAATTGATTTGGATTTGTTCTTTCATGTTGGTCGGTGCTCGCCATGGAGGGTGCACTGTAGGGGAAGTAGAAAGTACATATACATCAGAAGTCAAGACTCTGATTGGTGAATTGGCTGCTGCAGGTGGAGCAGCTTTGGGGGTAGAGTCAGAAGATGGAATTGAAGCCAGGCTGTGTGCATATGGACGCAGTGTAGCACACTTCCCCACAGCTGTCAAAGAGTTTACATGGCGAAATGGCTGGTTCTACGGTTTGTCTAACCTTGCAAAGGAAAATGGTCAACCAGATCCTTGCCCAAATCATACTGCATGGCTTAAAGAAATTGGAGCTGTATGAATGTGCAATATTTTTTTTCTAACCAACGCATTTTATTATATTCGTTCTGTTTTCTTCACTCATAGCCCAATCAGCTGCTGTTCTGGTATCTGTTGGGAGAGGTTCCAGGGGATACAAGCCACTCAAACGCAGGAAACTGAACTCCATGCAGCAGCGATGCCAGCCATTTACCTCCCTATGAAACTGCACGAAGTTATGACGCCTAAGCAAAAGAAACATATCCAGCATGCTTTTATCACGTAATTCGAAATGTGGCGGATAGTAATGAAATTCTACCAAAAGCTGTCTGACATTGTCGAGCTTGCCTGCCTCCAAGTTCATGAACAGCATCTCCCATTCGCTGCCTTCTATGTCCATTTTTAAAATATCTATATAGGTTGTGGAAGGATCATGATCCAATTCTTTGAGAATGTTATCCCACGACTTGTATGCTGGCCGGTTTGAATCCTCTGCGCCTACCAAACCGTAGGGGTGAAAGAAAACACCATTTGGCAGATTGGTTGGTGCATCGCCAATGGTTGGATCAAAAGTATGAATCTCGCACTTAGACAGTGCTTGGAGGTCTTTTTCAAACCCAAACTCATTATAAGAGCCGAAGGAGAAGACAAGGCATGGTGGTTTGATCTTCCGAGGATTGCACACCCACTTTCCACCATCTCCAAGCAAACCAATCCGTTCTTCTTGATCACACGTGATTGTTGGATGCCAATTGAATGAGTAGTAAAATGTGCTGTCTTCTATGACTCTCAGTACATTCGTATCATCATACCTCAGTTCCGTCCCCTCCATGAAGGCCACTTCAGATGCAAGCTGTGCGCTAAAATACGCCGCTTCATGCTCGAGTTTCCAATTCCACATGGTACAAGGATGGCTTAAGAGCCCTCCACTTTCATTAAAACCACATGTTATGTTAAAAGGCTCTACCAGGTCGGGCGTAACAACGTTGTTAGGCTTAAAGCTGGTTACCCATAAAGTTCCAAGTGTCAGGGTCGCCAGTAGAGCCAGCGTGGACCTTTTTACTTTGTGAAACGCACATGCTGGGAGTGCGGAGCATTTGTGCTGCATTCCTCGATCAGATATATCCATGCTGGGATTTTTCAACAGGTTAATGAAAATTAATGATATATAATTCGCACTACGCCCCTTGTCCATCCTTGTCAGCCTGGCCTAGATACCTGTCAGGTCACGTTACAAGGGGAAAGAGGGTACCACGACGAAAAGGGAGACCAGTAAAACGACAGCTATGTTGTGCACATACAACTTATGTTACATAATGAAGTGTATAAGAGAGAAATTGACCAGCTCACCTTGCATCCGTAAAATATTAATACAGTATGCATTATTCGCCCTTCACATGGCGGATAACGTCTAAAGTGGACGGGTTGTGCTGCACTTCTTTGACATCGCCATGACGTTCTCTTTCAAAAACGACTTTCGGTGGATGCGCTGTCTCATCCGTCGAGGTCAGAATAGCCTTCACTATACCCTGCCTTACGCCTCCACGATAACTCGTCTTGACTTCGTCTCCCACCTTGATTCCCTTGTCATTCAGGGCTTTCATTTCCTTCTCATTTACAGACATCCTTACCTTGATATGAAAAAGAGGAGTCGTATGCTTAACTTTATTAAAAGAATACAGTGTTTCGAAATAAATAAACAGCCAACAATGCAATGCCACTGCATGGAAGCTAGGGGGTATTACTCGTTCACATCGGGACTCAAAGCCTTCCTCGGGGGCTCGGATACAAACATTGGTATCATTGGTATTTGCTCGCCATCCCTCCCCACTGCCTGCATATTTATAAATACAGACCTTGGTCCTTCACTAGTAGTAATGGTGTTGTTGCTCGTTGTGGCAGTGCCTTCTTCAGTGTGCTGCTCTTGACCACTACCAGTTCTCCTCGTTCTTCCCTCCCGAGCCACATCCCTCCAGAAATGAACAATGCCGGCCACTCCATTCGAAACCCATCCTACAAAGTTGGTTGGGGCCAACAGCTGTCGCATGCGACCAACTGCTAGTCTGATTTGCAAGGCTAGCAGTATCAGCAGTACTCTATATAGAACAAAAAGCAAAGGCATCCTACCAATTCCAAAAATTGCCATCAGGAAACTCCATAATAAAAACATCGTAGTAATGGTGGCCATGTCATTCACTGCGCCAAAGATTGCTATACCATCCGTGATGAAGGCAGCCAACATGTACGATACAGGAAGCGTGTTTGGCTGGCCTATAAAAAAGTTGACTGCACCTGAGACGTCATCTGTTGGGGACCATACATACCTCAGGATGATCAATGGGAAAAGGTACAGCACGTCTACCACCAGAGCAACTACAAAGGTGACTTTCTGTCTATTATAGATCGCATTCCAGGCTATTAATTCCTCCCGAATACCAGGTTGATCTGTAGCAGGCATAAGGGATTGCCTCATGACAGCAGCAAGATTTGTGAGCTCTGGGGACAGCGGCTGCGGTTGCAAGAGGTGCTCACGGTCCTTGTCGACCCCAATACTGACTGAGTCATCTGGATTGTAAATAATTAAGCGAGGAGGGTCAGCGTGTGTGGCAGATACATCGTCTGTGCTCTGGGTCACAGTTCGCACGTCACCCATCTCTGCTTTTCCAAGTAAATTGAGCACAGAATGTAATCTCAACTTTTTGAGACTTATATCCCCAATTCAAAACTTGAAATACCCATCTTGTTATTTTGGTCGACGTTGCATTTCACTGCACCATTTACTAGTTCTGCGAGGTTGTAGTTGCTTTAAACCTAAGAAACAGCTGATCTGAGGACCCAAAAGAAGGGTGGGAGACCTAGCAAAAACCATGAAGTTTTTGATATCTGGATGAATGCTTGTATCTAGATGCAAAGCATGATTGCATTTCAAATAAGAGCGCAACCTCATTCGCAACTCACTCGCAGCGATCGCTCATTTCGCACTCGCCTTACGCGAAGAGTGTCGCTGGGCCCAAAGCGTGGCGAAAGATTTTC
The DNA here is from genome assembly GCA_019693495.1 of Axilococcus clingmanii. Lineage (NCBI taxonomy): Eukaryota > Viridiplantae > Chlorophyta > Chlorophyceae > Chlamydomonadales > Chlorococcaceae > Axilococcus > Axilococcus clingmanii. Next base: position 12,727 of record JAAMXV010000573.1, read on the forward strand.
AATTTCTGCATCATCAATTCAACAAGCAACTCTTCTAGGCAATGATCCATGGGGAATTTGGGCAGCCCTCAGTCTTGCGAGCTGTGCAGGACTATGGGCGGAGCAGACGAAATTGGGGAAAGAGATGAGTGGCGCTCTCCTCAGCACCCTGGCCGGATTATGTTTGAGTAATTTAAACATCATACCTGCAGAAGCACCACATGTCTACAACGTTGTGAACAGTTATTTGTTACCATTGGCAGTCCCCCTCCTTCTGTTTAGCGCAGACTTGAGGAAGGTCATTCGAGACACTGGCCGCTTACTGCCAGCATTTCTTCTTGGCGCTTTTGCGACAGTTGCAGGTTCATTCATTGCTTTCGCCCTTCTCCCATTGAAGAATCTAGGTAATGATGGCTGGAAGGTAGCAGCATCACTTTGTGGCAGACATATAGGTGGCAGCGTCAATTATGTAGCCATTTCAGAACAACTGCAGCTTTCGCCAGCCGCCAGAATGGCTGGTTTGGCAGCAGATGATCTTATAGTAAGCATATATTTCGTGGTATTATATGCACTAGCACGGAAACAGCTCCCTGAGGAGCCATTGTTGGATGAGCACACAAGTTCGGCTGACGATGGGAAGACAGTGACAGTCCTTCATGGTGCAACTGCAATAGCTGTCTCAGCAGTTCTTTGCTACCTTGGAACTACTGTAGCCAGGGTCATAGGATACAGAGGAGGATCAATTACAGTGATTACTGCTCTCACAGTAACACTGGCTACTGCAGTCCCAGGTTTCCTGGCACCTCTGATTTCTTCAGGTAATGTTTTAGCAGCCATAATGATGCAGCTTTTCTTTGCTAGTGTAGGAGCCAGTGGAAGTATTGCTGTTGTCATAAATACAGCACCCATGCTCTTCATGTGGTCATTTATAGCTATTTCAATACACCTTGGGTTGTGTCTAGCGTTTGAGAAGATTTTTAAATTCAGTAGAAAGGAAATTGTATTGGCAAGCAATGCCAATATTGGAGGGCCTACTACAGCAGCAGGTATGGCTGCTGCCAAGGGGTGGAGATCTAGTTTGGTACCTGCCCTACTCATTGGAATTCTGGGCTATAGCATAGCAACCTTCATTGGAGTGGGTATGAGCGAGGTGTTTAGGAGGATGCAGTTTGGCATTTAAGCAGAGTGACAATTCCCTTGCACCCGTCAAGGAATGATTTTATTCACAGAACCGCAAATTTAATGGCCTTGTAATGAAGCCAACATGCTAATAGATAACTGCTCGTCGAAGTTGTCGTCCTGTGCAATGGGTGAAGACCTCTTCGCGAACCCTTTACCTGAGGAAATAAGCCTTCAACATGTACTAGATAGTAAACGGTGAGTTTCAAGCGCATACCGTGATTAACATTGCGCCTTGCCAACGATATCTTGTGCACACCTGCAGGACTGACCTCGAACACCTTGCCCATACCCCCGAAGCACATTGGTTGACGTCTTCTGCAATGGCTGAGAGAGGTACTGAGAGACTGTATGAGCTATTGGAGCATCAAATAGGTCAAGAATCATTTGCAGACGAGCTACATCGCCAGAAACAGTTGGCAGAGCTGCCAGATAAAGTCACAGCGAGGGATAGTAAGCATGGTGAGGTTTTATCAGAGGACTGGTGGGAAGTGGATGGTCGTCCTGCAGATGTCAGCGAAGATACTGGAGATTACATAGTCATTGAACGAGAGGATGTAGTACATGCATTATCTGACTTCATTGCTGCTTATGTCATGTCTTTGCCCGATGCTCAGAGGCTGGAACCCCGAGAAGTCCAAGCGGCGGTCGCAGCAACATTCAAAGAATTGCGAAAGGGTCGAGTGAGGCGATTGCTGGACTGGGGTAAGTATCTGTATAGGGCTACTGCTTTAGGCTATGGAGCCTTTTCAGCTTTCAGCAATCCTGTTATTGCTCAAGCGGTGAGTTTATTTCCATTTTTGACCACTCATGCATGTATCCTCGGTACTGACATACATTCATGTCCTGCACAGGTGCTGGCCGCGCTGTGGACGTGTATAAGAATGATTGGAAGGATTGCAGGGGGTGTATAATTATGCTGTACTTGTTGTTGTGTAATAGATGTGAATCGCACAGTGTAAAATACATTGTCGCTTTTATACAGTCCATCCTGCAGATCAGATGCATACGTCGAATTTTTTGCGATCTTTCATATCTCCCGTCCAAGCGAAGTTTCTGAGAACAATGCTATGCGCCAGTGGAAATTCCTCAAGGGTTGCTGTTGCCCAGATGACATCTACTGGAGATATGGCTGCCAATTTCCAGTGCATTGAAGCGCTTGCAGAGAATGCCATTAATCAAAGGTGCCAGATGCTTTTTCTTCCTGAAAATTTCAATTTTTTAGGTGGATCTTCAGCAGAATCGGTAACTATAGCAGAGCCTCTCACCGGACCTATAATTAACAAGTATAGAGATTTGGCACGCCGGCTCACGTTGTGGTTGAGTCTTGGTGGCTTTCAGGAGAGAGGACCTGACTCCCATCATATTTTTAATACACATCTGATCATCAATAGCTCAGGAGATGTTGAATCAGTGTATAGAAAAGTGCATCTGTTCAATGTTGACATTCCAGGCGGTCCAGTCTTAAAGGAAAGCAGTTTCACGAGCCCTGGCCGTCAGTTGGTCGCATGCAGAAGCCCTGTAGGCACTCTTGGCTTGAGTGTTTGCTATGATTTAAGATTTCCAGAGCTCTATCAAAAATTGACATTCGACATGGGTTGCCAGGTGTTATTGGTCCCTGCAGCATTCACAGTACCTACTGGTAAAGCCCACTGGGAGGTGTTACTGAAAGCACGGGCAATAGAGACCCAGACCTATGTGATTGCTGCTGCCCAAGCCGGCGAGCATAACAAGAAAAGGCACAGCTTTGGGCATTCACTAATAGTTGACCCATGGGGGGAGGTTATAGCTCGTCTTGAGGATGGGGATAGAGGGGTAGGAATAGCAGTTGCAGACATAGACTTGGACAAAGTGTCGGATGTCAGACAACGAATGCCAGTCGCACAGCACAGAGAGCTTGGTCGGACGTGTTTAGGGGTTTAATGCCGAAGCAGACGCTGACATTGCTGCGGCGTTGCACCGTCCAAGCGGTGGCTTCCAAGAGGGGTCATGTCAGTCCAAGATATCCTCGGACCTTGTACAAAGCAAGCCAGTAGCAGAATTAGTCCAATTCCAGTTTAGTTTAATAATATTGTCAAAATTTCTTCTGGAATATCAATTCACGATGAAGTTCCGCGGGCTTTTGTTCTTGCTCGCCATTTGGTTGTCAGTTGTAGGAGCACGTGTGGTGAGTTGCTGCAGCAATACATATGCCCTTTTACGGAATGCAATTCATCCGGAGACTCGTTAGGCACTGCTCAAGGATGAGCAAAGTCACTCTCCTTCATCTATGCAACCGCAACCGCGTTAAACCTTGCCCCCTCACACCTCCCTTCCATGCAGCTCTTGCAAGTACCTCTTCTCAATGACCCGCTCAATGAAACTGCGCCTGAGTATTTCATCAGAATCTCTCCAGATGGCAAGAAGTTTCTGAATGGCTGCGATGTCTATAATATTGCTGGTGCTAATATCTGGGAGGCTGTGGATGCTGCAGCTGGTGCACCAAAAACCCTGGCTGCATCAATCCCCGAGGGTCTCACCGGCCCCGAGGTCGTCCGCCAAATGCTTCAAACAGTAGCTGACAGTGGCTTCAACACCATTCGAATCTGGGCTCACACAGTCACCCCCCAGTATGCCATTATGAGAGGCCCTGGTGAGTTTGATGAGGGAGCTCTCAAGGGACTTGATTATGTGGTGGACGAAGCTCGGAAACGTGGGTTGAAGGTAAATCTCGCCCTCGCATCGCAGTGGACCTCCACCGGAGGAGTACCTGACTATCTAAGGATGGCAAATCTTACCAATGTTGAAGATTTCTACACAGATCCCGCTGCGATGGATCTCTACAAGAGCTTTGCAGAGGCTATAATCACCCGAACAAACACCATCAACGGCCGTGTCTACTCAGAAGACCCAACCATCTTTGCATGGGATCTCCTCAACGAGCCTAGATGTGTATGCTGCCCTGCAGGCACCGTTACCAATTGGTATCATGAGATGGCAGCCTTTGTCAAGAGTCTTGATACCAACCACCTTGTCACAACAGGTGAAGATGGCTTCTATGGAGATGCTACCAACCCAGCCAACCCGGGCGTGGGGAGCAGCTGGGCAAGTGAAGAAGGTCAAGATTTTATCGCAGATCATGACAGCCCCGACATTGACTTTGCAGTCGCCCATCTCTGGCCAGACAACTGGAATCAACTCGATGCGGAGTTTCAAGTAAATTGGATCCGACAACATGCGGAGGATGCAGCCACCTTGGGCAAGCCCTTTCTACTGCAAGAATGGGGTCGCTGGCTCAATCTATCTGCTGATGCCACTCTAGAAAGTCGCGATGCAACCGTCAACACTGTTTTGGATGAAGTCGAGGCGATCATGCAAGAACCTGATTCTGGTGTGGTGGGATCAATGTTTTGGGAGTTGCACGTTGAGGGTTCGGAGGCATCGGCACAAGAAGGCGGTGGGCGTGGCCTCTATGGCATCCTGCCCACTGACGATGCCTATGCAAGGCTTGAGGAGAATGCCGCATTCATTCAGAGCTTGAATGGTCTTCCAGTCGATGGTGAATGTGACACTACAACTCTGCAATCTGTCCCTCCACCAGAGCCTTGCCCGTCTGGTCTGGAGGGAGCTGCGTGCGATGTCCCTGTGAATGAATGTGTTCGTGGGCTTGATAACTGCGACCCCAATGCAGCATGCATTGATACCCCCGAAGGCTTTGAATGCCAATGCTTCCTTGGCTTCACAGGTGATGGAGTCACATGCACGCCCAATGAGGGGGATGCGGAAGAACTTGCAGCTGTGTATTGGAGCCAACCAGAGGGTAGCACGTGCGATGCTGGTGTGGACGTCGAGTATCCTAGTGGTGCTCCTGGCTGGATGTATGATCCCCTCAACAGCTTTGCATGGGACTATAAAAGTCAGATCTTCAACGAAACTCTAAGCACTTTGGGCTCTCGCACCAATGTGACACTTGAAGATTGCATGGTTGCATGCCAAGAAGCACCTGAGTGTGAGTCTTTCACCATCAACGAGGTGTTACAGAAATGCTTCTTAAAGAGTGGTCAATGCCCCATTGGTAACTGGTGCTACGACCCTGTTCCAGTTCAATGTCTTAGCACAAACGATAGAGGAGGTAGTTTTAGTTTTGACTGTGGAACTTGGATGACTTACTATCGTTTGGATACCAATACAGAGGCTGCCTGTGCTGATTACATTGTAGGAGCACCTCTGGATGACCCAACCGTGGTGGAAACATTTGATGCATTCAAGGCAGAGGGCACCAACCGCTTTATCCGTCCAACGGTTGCTCCTGCTGACGGTCCAGTCGTCAGTGCTGATGGCCCTGGGCGCTGAGGATGTGAATGTACAATGGTGCAAGGCGATGATGACGATGATGATTTTTAAAGAAGGAGGTGTCGATTCCATGGCGGCGCTGTTCCTTATACTACTAGATGTGAGGTGAATAAACACAGGATATTCGTTTTCTGAAACAATGGTATGCAGATTGATTGAAAAATTGACGAAGGGAGTCTTTTTCTCCCTTCCCAGTGAAGTTCTCTGACCTCAACACGAGGGTTAATGTAACATTGCTGATGAAAAGGGTTTTTCTGGGAAGATTAAGTCCAGCTGTCACCCACGTCCACCTAGGACGTGTTCCAGATATCATATAAATACTCGTCGACTCATTTTTATTAATCCTTTTGTTTTGAGCATCGCTATCTAGCCTATGAACGCTACACTTCGGTGTAGACATGACTCCTTTGTTCATTCTTTTCGTGTTCCTAACCACTTGGTGGGGTTGCCAAGCTCGTCGTGTAAGTTTGAATACAAGATTCACGTTTGTTTGATACGAAATCGAATGATCTGCATGATGCCGACGTATAACGAATCCATGCAACACGCTCACTCGCAGTTGCAGCAAGCCCCCTCTGTGGCTGGTGTCTTACCCCCGCATCCAAGTCTGGCGGACTACTATGTTGAAATCCAGGATGGTGATTTTGTGCTAGGATGCAACACATTTCCTATAAGTGGATGGAATATGTGGGAAATTATGGAAATGGGAGCAGGTGTGCCACAATTGACTGGCAGTCAGTTGCCAAATGGAACACGCGGACCAGAAATGCTCACCCAAATCATGGATGATGCAGTGGAGGCCAAGTTCACTGTGGTGAGGGGATGGGCTCACGGGGTAGCTGAGCGCTATCCCACATACATTAATGGGACACTGAATGAAGGATTGTTCAAAGGATTGGATTTTGCACTTCATGAGGCTCGGAAGCGTGGCATTCGGGTGAGTCTTAGTTGAATTTGAATAGATAGGTTTCTTAGAAAACAAGAGCAGCAGTACCTACCCATCAGCAGCAGCAGTAGTAGTAGTACTTTTTTTGTTAACACGTTTTTCATGTGCACTGCAGATGATTCTCAGTTTCACTTCCAATTGGACACCTGTCGGTGGTGTGGATGAGTTTGCTGGATCCCCAGGCACGCCAGGAACTGCCAGCAATCATGCTGATTTCTTTTTAAAGTCTGAACCAAAGGAAAGGTACAAATCGTATGTTGCAGGTGTATTGAACCGTGTGAATACAATCAATGGTATTGCCTATAAGAATGACCCTACAGTTTTGGCTTGGGGGTTGATCAACGAACCGGTCTGTCGCAACTGCCCTGCAGGTACAGTTGCAGCATGGACTGAGGAAATGATGGACTATGTAAGGAGTCTGGGAACGAAACAATTGGTCTATGTTGGAGAAGAAGGGTTTTGGTCCACTACTCAAGAATACCTTTCTGCCAACCCTAGAAATGATGGGAGCGAATGGGCTGCAGAATATACCCAAGATTTCAGTGAGGACCACGTCTTCACGTCCTTTGCTGGCTTCCATGGATGGCCAGACTTGTGGTCTGGTCGCTCCTTGGATTGGTTCCAAAACACTTGGATACCCGCCCATATCAAAGCTGGAGACACCCTTGACAAACCGGTGATGCTTGATGAATTTGGAAAAATTGATGGTCAGCGGGAAGATTTCTTCAAGGCTGCATTTGATGCGGTTGAGGGATCTTTGAAGGCAGGTAGGAGTCTCAAAGGTGCACTCTTTTGGCAGTGGTATGGTCCAGGCCAGCAGGCAAGCCTTGGCGAAGGTGGTGGAGGTGGAAAGTTTGGTGTGTATACATCAGATCCTGCATTCCAATTGGCCAAGGAGAATGCTGCCACTGTGAGGTCATATGTTAGACCTGCTTCAACGTGTAGTAGTTCAAAGGCTCCATCTCCCATCTTAAAAGACTGTCCGCCTGGATACGAAGGACCAGAGTGTGCCGAGGACATCAATGAATGCGCCAGAATGGATGGCTGCGCCTCCTCTGCCATCTGCATAAACAGTGAGGGATCTTTCGAGTGTGCATGCCCACTGGGAACCAATGGCGATCCCACTGGAGATGGGGGGTGTAGCGAGGACACAGAAGGTATTGCAACTGCCCTTGATCTTTTCTGGAATGACCCAGTTGGTCAAGCATGTGATAAGGGTAAGGATGTCAGGATGCCAGAGCTAGCAGCCGGATGGGTGGAAGATGTGAGTGGTTACTATGACAGGAACCCTGCTTTCCAGGGAGGATATGGAGCACGGGGTGCTGTGACTCTCGGACAGTGTGCTGTTGCTTGTGTGGAGGCTGGAGAAGATTGTGAGAGCTTCACCTACAACAGTGTCACTCAAGGATGTTTCCTGAAACAGTATCAGTGCCCCAAGAATAATGGCTGTCAAGAAGAGCTGACGTGTCAGTCAGTCAATGATACCGGGGGTACTATCAGTAAAAACTGCGGCAGTTGGACGACATATTGGAGAAAAGAACTAAAGGACTCTGAGGATGAGTATTGCACGAGGGTGGCTGCATTTGAGGGGCAGTAAAGAGATGATGTGGTAAATTTTGGTAGCCGGCCCCAATATGCCCTCCTGCACACCTTGAGGCAGTGAGTGAAAAACCGAGGTACCTGCCGGATGGCCCTGGAGGGGAGGAGGACAGAGGAGAAAGGAAAGAGAAGAAGAAGGGACTTGAATGTACTGATGGCCTAAATAACTTTAATTTAATATATACAATGCTTTTTAAGTTCTGATAGAATAACAGCTTCACAACCGTAGACACTTTTTGCTCAGTTGACGAATCATGATTATTGTTTTGTTTGTATTCGTCGTATTCTCTGCTTTAATATACAAAGTCATAGATGAACAAAGGTATAGTCGATGATATAGAAAAAATTCTTACTATATACTGCTCACGCATATTTCATGCCAATATTCAGCGAGACACAGCGAGTGAAAAAAAGCTTGCGGCAGTTGGAAGAGCAAACTGGCCGGCAGGAGTCCAAGCTTGTGCAACACAAGGATCATTTTAAAGAGCTAGATTCTACAGCAGAAAAGCTGCAAACAAAGTTAGAGGATTTGGAGCAGAAGGGTAGAGTGAAGGATGAAAAAATAGGAATACTAGAGACTACCATATCTGAACTACAGAGTAACTCCATTCAATTGAAAAAGGAACGTAACAAGGCTCATTTAGATGCTCAAAGAGCCCTCAGTACAGCATCTAAAACCAAAAAGACATTACAGCTTGTATCAAAGACAAAGGCTAGCTTAGAAACGGATAGAGAAAGGCTGTTGGCAGATCTGCACGAGGCGCATGAACGTCAGACCGAAGCAGAGAGGGCCAGGCATGCCGCCTTATTAGATAGAGATGACGCTGAGAGAGGTAAAGCCATGGCGAAAGCTGCAGAATTAGTTGCTATATCAGCCCGGGACGAGGCCATCGGCATGACTGAAAAGCTTCAAGAAGAATTGAAGGCGCTCCATGAGCAGTCCACAGCAGCATTACATGAGCAAGACATGAAATTAGAAGAACTTGAGTCTGCATTATCCATCAAGTTGAAAGAAGCAGATGAACTGCAAGCAACAGTGGAAGAAACTTCTTTGGAACTAGAGCACAGTAGTCAAAGTGCAGCGCAAGCAATAGAAGAGCTTCACAGTGCCAAACTTCGGTTGAATGAGTTGCAGGGGGAGTTGAGCACTCTGACATCAAGTACCGAAGAAGAGATTAGAACGCTACGAGAAGAAATTGATTTAAAGAGTGCAGATCAAGAGACCTTACAGGCTACATTGTCTACCGTCAAAGATGAAAAGGAGGGCACTGAGAAACAATTGGCCGCCTTGACAGCGGAATTGGAAATTGCCCAAAGCCAAATTTTGGATACGGCAGAGATTGATGCATTAAAAGAGCAGAATGCATCACTACAGGAAGAGTTGAAGCTCACACAACAATCCTTTGAGCAGACAAAAGTCAGGTTAGAAGCATCTCATGAGAAGATTGCATCGCTACATCACCAGGTCGAGGACATTCAAGTTTCATCAGCAACAGATCTGGAATCCCTGAAAGCATCCTTGGATGCCCAAAAATTCCAGTATGAAGAGAGAATAAAAGAGTTGAATATAAGTCTCTCTGCTCTTGAAAGTAAGAAATCGATGTCTGAAGCATTGATTGAAACTGCGAGGATGCAGGTTCAAGAATTTGAGAATGAAAGGCAGCATTTGCAAGAGATGTTGTTGGAGAAGGAGCAAAACGTGAAAAACGTAGAAATGAGCATGCAAAATGAGCTGGACCAGTTGACTGTGCAGTTGGAACAAATGCAACATCAACTAGAAGAAAGATCAGCCGGTGAGAAGCATCTCGCTGACAATGCTATTGCATTGACCGAGAAATTGACTAGACTGGAGGGTAATTTGAACGAGGCCCAAAAAGAAGTGAAGCAGCTGTGCAAAGACAAGGAGGCTCTAGAATGTATACTTGCTTCTGCCAAGGACAGCCAACGTGTGCAATTGGAAGATTTGGAAGTCCGGAAACATGATCTTGAAGAAGAGCTTGCGCTAGAAAAATCTCGTTCTGAAAGCTTGCGGGGTGATTTACTACGCTTCAAAAGTTGCATAGCTAGCACCGAAAAGAATGCAGAAGAGCATATAGACAAATACAAAGCATCTATAGTCTCCCTACAAAATGATCTTACTTCTGCAAATGCACAATTAGAGCAATGTCTAGAAGAGTCTGATAACCTGAGGACTCAGAATGCAACCTTGCAGAAGGAGTTGGAATTCAATCAAGGCAGGATTATACAGTTACAAAATCAGGTCGAGAGTTCTGCCCGTAGTGGTAGTAAAAAAGAAGAAGAGTATGAAGAGCTCAAGAATCAAAATGCACAACTTGAAGAGCAATTGAAAGAGAGTCTAAGGAATCAAGCCGACAAACAGTCCCAGCTACAAGCGGAATTGGTGGAGGCAAAACAGAGTTCCGGCATGCACCAGCAGTCTGCAGAGCAGTGGAAGGCGCAAGTTTTAAGATCTGAAGGCGATAACACGCAGCCAGTGACAGAGGATCAGTGTCAGCAGGATATCAAAGCATTACGGGAGACCATAACCAAGGTTGAAAGTGAGAGGGACGAGGTAAAGAGGCTCAACCAAGCCTTGATGAAAAAGCTGAAATTAGCCTCAAAACGACTAGATGTACCACCAAAGACATAAAAGACAGATAGGGTCACACTTTGTATAAATACTTTCTTACAGTAAATGAGGGATAGATGTTGCCTTTTTTATAAAGTCGTGCTATCTGGTTCAGCAGTGCTCCTGCAACCCTTTTTATACAGCTCCTGTACGTAAAACTCGGCATATTCTTGCAGTGCAGTCGTTACTATTGCTTGCCCCAGTTGCTTAGAGGTTGAATAGCAGTTGAGTGCATGTTGGGAGGTTGCATTTGGAATGATGGTGGTGATGGCATTGATGACCCTCTGTTCTGTGTGGCTCTCATGGTCCAGTAATAAGACCCTAAAGTCTCCTCCTCCAATGTTTCTTCTCTTGCTGATATCTGTTGACCCCATATTACTATCGGTTTGAGGCTCCGAGGTAACTGTGCCAAGGTCAACGTCACTGTACCCCTTCTTCTCTATCACCGCCCCTCCCCCTCCAGGACTGGGTTGGGCGGCCACAGGTCTACCTTTGTATCCTTGCCTTGGATTACATCTTGTCTTCTGAATGGTGTATAACTTGATCCTGAATACGCTTGATGTCATGTGAATCATTCAAATATTAAAATGTATAGAGGAGGTTGAATGTATTCTGAAAGAGTGCACCTGCAACAATCAGTCAACGCAATCTTCGTTAAAAAGGGCTTAATTGGTTTCAATTTTGTAGCAGACCGGTTAATTAAGACAATCAAAGAATGAAACGAATGCACACTCACCCTTCCAATGTTTGTTTAGCCGTCAAATCTCCTCTAGTGAGAACCTTTCTAGAAACCCCGCAACCAAGAAGATCTTCCTGGCGCCCTTTTCCTGGAAAGATATGAACCTTATATGAATCTTGCAAAAAGGGATTTGCACCCACTATATTTCATTTCATTTGTAAACCCATTGGTATACAATAACTTTCAAATATATTTCATTTAAATCATGAACTGGAAAATAGCCCCCCACGGAGAGAGAGTCTCATCCAATCAGAGCTTGCATATTCCTACTTTTGTACGCTATCGTCCGTTGGTCAATCTTTATAGACAAAATCGAACATTTACTTCTGTTAATAAAACTCGTTGGAGGCCATTGGCGTCAATAGCAACATCTCTCAGTGACCAAGATCGTCCCAAAGAGCCCATCTTAGAGAAGGAGCAGCTGCAGCGATCAAGGAAGATTGCTTTTGCTGTAGATGGAACTAAAGACGCTGAAAAGGCCCTTGAATGGACAGCCAAAAACATAGCAAGAAAAGGTGGGTTGATAGAAGGCTCCACCCCTGTGTCCTTTAGTATAACCGTTGATGCACACTCTTTGCAGGAGACACAATTCACCTAGCAAATGTCATGTCAGATCCTCGTACATTTCACACTGCAGTCGGATCATCCAGTGCAGCCACGCAGTGGGCCCCTGCTCGTTTAGAGGGCACACATGCCCACGAATTTTTCTTGAGGCAGGAACATGAAGCGAAGACGATGATTCAAAGTCGCTTTGTCCCATCCCTCCAATTCACTGGTCTCAACAGTGAGATTGAGCTGATAAGACTGAGAGTACAGAAGAGTGCAGCTGCGATTGGAGAAGCATTGTCTGCTCGAGCTGCAGAGATCGGAGCGGACATGTTGGTGATAGCCAGCCATGGTGCTGGGGTCTTGGCCGATTATGGCTCTGTAGCCAGGTGGTGTTCAGACCACAGTTCAGTACCCTGCCTCTTGATACCTCCAGATATTGTGAGGGCTTCAGACATGCCAAAAACTGCAACGAACACAATCATCGTTGCTGCCCCAGATAATTTGGAAGCATTGCACACATGCTTCACGTTTGCTGTGAATCAGTTGGCAAAACCGGGGGATACACTCTTACTTATTCACATGATACAGCCGGGGACTGAAGAAGAAAGCATGAATGCACGCAAGACTCTTGTGAGAGAAGTGGCAATATGGCAACAAGAATTAGCGCAGTCCCCCGACTCTCAGGACGTAGTGGCGAAGATGGTGACTGTCACGTGCGACGTTTTGGATTCCCCCGCGGGGGCGGCGATGGGAAGTTTAGCGAGTATTGGACCTAATAGTTTTGATGATATGAGTTGCCCTGCCGGAGAACATCTTTGTGCGTATGCAAAAGACTTGGGTGCCAGAGCAGTCGTGTTGGCGCACCACGGCCAGCACCTCATGAAGGAGATGATGTTTGGCCCCATAACTGCGCATGTGACACGGCATTGTTGTGCCCCTCTGATGGTGTGGCCACATACATAAAACTCTGGAAAATCCATTTTGGGTTTAAGTAGTGTATGTATGTGAGTATGTGTGTGTGTGTGTGTAAAACTTACAACTGGAAAAAAAACGTAACTAACACGTTCGGTGTGCTGCCACTCAGTCCTCTTCCCCAGCCAACCATTTGGCAGCCTCTGTGGCATAGTATGTAAGAATCAGATCGCTGCCAGCACGCCTCATGCACGTCAATGCCTCAAGCACACACTCCTTCTCATTCAGCCAGCCTCTTTCAGCGGCAGCCTTGAGCATAGCATACTCCCCGCTCACGTGGTATGCAGCTATCGGCAGGGGGCTATTGTCCCTCAGCAGTCGAATAATATCCAAATATGGGAGGCCAGGTTTAACCATCATGATATCTGCCCCCTCTGCCTCATCCAATCTAGCTTCTAGCAATGCTTCCCTGTAGTTGGCCGGATCTTGTTGATAGGTCTTCTTATTCGGTGGAATCACCCGTCCTTCCCCGGCGGCCTTGGGCGCCGATGCCAGTGCATCACGGAAGGGGCCATAGAATGCAGAGGCATATTTTGCTGTATAGGACATGATGGAGACGTTGGTAAAACCTTCTTGGTCCAGTGCTCTACGAATGGCAGAGACTCTGCCATCCATCATATCAGAGGGGGACACGCAGTCAGCACCAGCCCGAGCTTGACTGACAGCTTGGCGGCAAAGGTATTCGATGGTTTCATCATTGAGTATGACCCCATCATCTCTGACAATACCATCATGTCCATCAGAGTTGTAGGGATCCAGTGCAACATCAGTGTAGACTTCCAAATCTGGAAAAGTGTCCTTCAGTAGACTTATAGTTCTCTGAGCAAGGCCATGAGGGTTGAAGGCTTCCTGAGCCGTTGGGGTCTTGAGGTTATCAGGGGTCTTAGGAAATATGACAACTTGATTGACACCATAAGAACGAGCTTCTGCAACAGCATCAATAAGGCCATGCTGCCAACCAAGACGATATACCCCAGGCATAGACTCAATGGGGATGTTCTTCTCACCGTCATGGACAAAGACAGGGAGTATGAAATGGGAGGGAGACAAGAAAGTCTCAGAGAACGCTTTGCGCACGGTTTCACTTCTCCGGTTGCGACGGGGCCGGCGTGAAAGGTCCTGCGGTTGAACGACAGGTGTTCCTTCGGGTACGCCAGCCTTGGAGCGAGCGCCGTTAGTCATTGTTGGGCGGGGCACTGGCTCGGCCACTGCTTGGATACAGAGCCTGCTGGGTCGAGAAAACTGGCGAGAGGAAGCAGGCACAGCTGTCCCCGAAAGCACTGATTTCTCCAAACGCGTTGCTTTCATTTTGAAGGCAAAATTTCAACGATCCTCACAGGCGCAGTGATAAGATTAGCGATAAGAAGATGCACAAAGCGTGACAAAAAGGGTCCAATAATTTGTTCTTTGATACTTCAACCTGTTTTAAATATAATGTATCTCGTATGGGAGTGTATAATATCGCTGAATTCCTCGTTTGGTGTAGATATTATCCCAAACCCGTTTGCCACCAGGCCGGCACAACTCGAGTTGTGAGCACACAACTCAGGCGTATTTTGTTGGCACAATCAATCAATGAAGGCCTTCATCGTTCACAAAATTCGATCACTATTTTCCCTGCTTTTACTGAGCAGTCCATCGGATAGTAAATTACTGTAAATCACACCGGTGGTGTTTCAATTAATCAATCATCACACGTTTTGATACTTCCGCCTTTAAGTCATGTTAGCGGCAATAAATAGACCTTGGACAGTGTTTGGCAGACCACCAAGCTTGAGGAACTTACTACGCCACCTGGTGACAGCTACAGCAAGCGACGCCAGTATTGCTGCTGGGTCTTCAACTGTGCCGCCTCCTAGTGTGCATGAAACGCGCCAAGGCCTTTCAGCGAATACAGTGCTGGGCACTTATACGCTTATGCCTCTATCAGCACAAATGTTATTGAATCAAGAGCTAGTACAGTCGCCCGAGGATTACTTAGATGAATTACTGTGTTCTACCAAGAGAACATATCAACCTAGCGTGCTTATTCGAAAACGGAGGCATGGCTTTTTGGAGCGAATGTCTACCAAGAATGGACGGCGGGTATTAAATAGACGAAGGGCAAAGGGTAGAGTCAGATTAAGCGCTTAAGATTGTAAAGTTAAGAATCCTCCTCATCTCCTCATTCCGCGTCCCCGTCCTCTACCCCGTCCCCCGCCACCTCTGCCAGCCATTGCAGCAGCCGCATCTGGTTGTTCACTCCTAGGATTTCTGACAGTTTCATCAACAGATAGAACCAGACATGCTGCCTCAGCTGCGGAGGTAATTGCATTGATTTTCACCACCGAGGGCTCCCAAACAAATGCCTCGTATGTATCAACAACTGAACCGTCATTCACATTTATACCAATATTTGCACCAGAACCATCGCTTGCTGCATGTGCTTGCCTCAATTTGTTCAATACATCAGTGGCATCAAACCCACTATTATCTGCCAATTGTCGGGGAATAATCTCAAGAGCTCTGGCAAAGGCAACCATAAATAATTGTGCCTTGCCAGATATTCCGCGCGCGTGATCTCTCAAACGTTTTGCGACTTCCATATCGATTGCTCCTCCACCAGGGACTATATTAGGATTCTTTAGAGCTCTTCTAACGATCATTACTGCATCGTGAAGACTCCTCTCTGCCTCATCAAGAAACTGTTCACTGCCACCTCTCAAAACGATGGTAGCGGTGTGGGCACCAGGACATCCTGTGAAAAGATTGTACCTTTCCGCCCCCACTTGGCACTCTTCAAATTGAGCACAAGTGCCTAACGCCTTGCTAATGTTCAAGTTATTTACTGTCGTCTGGATCTGTGCGTGTGTCGCCTCTGCCACTCTCTTAAGATCCTCTTCTGCGACCCTTCCAGCACAGAAAATATCTCTGTCAGCAAAATACTGGGTTGCCAAGTCACCAATAGCCAGTCTTGACAAAACAATCTTTGCGCCGCTATCTGCGCAGTGCTTTAATTTTTCATAAATGATGTTCCATTCGGCATCAACTATTGTTTGGTATGCAGCAGGGTCATCCAGACGAACCTCAGCATTCTCTTTCTCGCTTTTTAGTTCTAATTCTATATTCAGAAGAAGAATTTTGGGCTGATCATATGACTTTGGCTGCATTTCAAACCCAGCATAACTAAATGTCTTTTTGAAAGCCACGCCATCAACCAAGAATGAATCCCTCAAGCCACCCCCTTGCACCTTCTTTATGCCAAGCATCCTCAAGTCAAGAGAAACAGGATCCAGTCTTGTGACAGCATTGACTACCATATCCGCAAAGAATGCACCCTCTCCACTGACAAGCTTAGAGTTGAGGGACGTTGCGGCACACTTTCTCAAGAGGTCGGCCCTTTCATCTGGAGAAGTCCCGCTGATGTCCACAGCAAGATCCTTAACATGCTGTACTGCTAGAGTAGACGCCTGTCTAAATGCCCTGATTATAATCTGAGGATGTACACCTTCTTCAATGAAAGATTTGCACTCTCTCAAAAACTCTGCAGCCAGTAATACCACTGTCGTTGTGCCATCACCAACTTCGGCATCCTGGGAAAGGGAGATATCTACCAAAGATTTAGCGGCTGGATGGACGATGTCAAGAGTCTTCATGATTGTGGCCCCGTCATTGGAGATTGTGACGCTGCGGTCATCATAAATAAGCTTGTCCATTCCACGAGGACCTAAAGTAGTGCGGACGACATCCGCCACTGCAGCACAAGCATTGATGTTACTGATCAACTGCGGTTTCCCTTGGCTAGTATCTGTTCCTTCTTTCAACAGAATGATTTGAGGTTGCTGTTTATTTTAAGGGGTTGAAGCGGTGAGTGGAAAACAAAAGGTGCATCGCTGATCGCTATTGGCGGCCTTTATCGCCCTAAGCCAAGAAAACTTACCATTCCAAATGGTAACGACATGGTGATATTTGGGATCTCTGGGAAGTGATTACTGTCAAACAAGTGTCAATCTGAATAGGACCTTTGACTGGGGTGATGGCTACTCTCAGTCACTTAACGAGGGACACAAACCTAAGAAAAGATGTAGGATCAATTGATGAAACCTCTCTAGTAATCGTTGGAGGCACAAATGTTTCGTGATTGGCATCAACCTTTGAACTTCTCTGGAAGAGAAGGTTCCTGGACATGGGACAGATCGCTTGAATCGCTGGAATCCAGACGAACCAATTTCAATGCATTGCTTCTTGCTGACAGGGGCACTTCTGAGAGTTCGGGTCTACTTACGCTCAATATTAATCGATAAGTTTCTAAGGAATGGTCAATTTTTCTATAAGCACTTACGGTTTGCGGATTTGCTAAAGCTAGGTGAATTAGAATGCAACAAAGAGGTCTCTCGTCCAGGCGTGCTTTCCTTTCCCACGTCAAACTTCCTAGAACCTGTAGAAGGAAATTGAGGGTGTCGAGTCAGTGTTCTTCTCAAGGAAACAAGCCTACTGCAGAACCTGTTATGGCCTCCTCTGCCTTTCTCGATGCGGCCCATGCCCCAACTGCCTCTGCCATTCCAACGCCTGCAGAGGACAAAGAGGTCATGCACAATGCATACTTGCATGCTTTTGAAACAGCTCAGCCGGAGAAAGCACATATTCCTGGAATGATGGAATTTGCCGGAGCAGTAAGTATATATATATTTTCCAGGTACATGCTGGATGTCGGGTGACACCCCTCCGTTTCTGCGTGCAGATATTGGCCAGAAGCCAAATTCCTTCCCAACAATACAATGATCCTCTTATGCATATTTTTGACGAAGTGGATGCTGACGGAGATGGATCCCTGAGTGCTCATGAGGTAGCGGAGGCTTTAAGGTCCAGGGACGTTAGAATCACAGATGAAGAGGCAGCAATGTTCATTGATGTAGTAGATTTGAATCACAGTCACAAGGTAGAGAGGTCAGAGTTCAGAGATCTGATACTGCATATGGCAGCTGCAGATCTTCATATGCGGCGGCAGGGGGCTGACAACACCAGTGGATATGTCATGTGTAGCTGGGAGCGGGATGATGAGATACAGGCACGCTTGAAGAGTTGGACAGACTCTCTTTTGGCCAGGCAGATTCAAACATGATATTGGACATGCCCAGGAAGAAATGGAGAGGGTAAGTGGAGATTTACAGTTGTTTCACAGTATAGACAAACTGTCAAATGGGGTGGTTTTGGAAGTGTAGTGCTGTAATTAACCCAATAAAAAACTCTCTTAAAAGGTAACAGTCGCATGTATATGCTTTGAATTTCTTTCCTGGAAAACTCTATCAGCATGGTATACAACGAAATTTCGAACAGTGACTGTGATGGAGCAACATTCGACTTCCTCCCACAGGATTGTCTGCTAAATATCTTCCGGTATGTTTTAGATTTACAGTTATGAAACCTTATTTATTATGTGACAGGTAGACGTGTGCAGGCACCTCCATTTGCCTGCAAGCCAAGGTGGACGGGCAGTGCCAGACATAGTATCTTGTCTGTGGGTTTGCAAGAGCTGGACGTCTGCTCTGACAAGTGAGGAAGGACAGAACCTATGGGAACAGCTGCTCCTGGAGCAGTATGGCATCGATTATGCCGTTGCGATTCCCCATAAAGAGTACATGAAGTTACATGGAGACTTGGGTAGGACATATGGTGATCTTGCCCATCGAGCATCTCGTGCTTGGCACAAACTGGAGAAGTGGTTGCGCATACATGCTCCATTCATAAAAGATTCCATCAACCCCGGCGCCACGGAGCAAGAATTAGATGATACAGAGAGAATAATGGGGGGGTCCAAATTTAGTCCAGAGTTGAGAGTCTTGTATCGTTGCCGAAATGGACAGGAATTAGAGGCTGACATGCACGTAGATCATGGGCAGATACCGCACAGTCGGATCCTACATACATCTTCATATCATGGACTACTTGGAAGCTATGCTGTGTACGCCCATTCAATATCGACCCGTATGCTGCCTCTCTCTAGGGTTCAGCTATGGAATAAGATGTTTCCAATGGGGGTGCGGTACCCATTCTTCGCTGCATCATACAATGTCTTCAAAACCGTTCATGTTACAGAAGAGGGCATTGTACTCGTCTCAACTTCTGACTCTGATGTATTTGAAAATGCCATAACACGACCTGATGGTAGTCATGGAACAGTTCTTGACTGGTTTGAAGCATATGTCGACCGGTGCCTTGCCAGTGTCTTTGCAGTAGAAAATATCAAGGCTGGAGTGCCACAAACACTTGGGATCTCAATTTTTCCTCATGAGGGATGCTCTGAAGCCATTACACATGGTGTCAGGGTGAGGGCATCCCCTTTGTATCTACCGGAATCCAGCGTTGGCGGGATTGGACAGTTAACATTTGCATACAGCATTCGTTTCTATCTCCTACCAGAGGATGAACAGCAAGATATTTTTCCACCTGTGGCGTCAGTCCAGTTGAGAGATAGGCATTGGGTTATACGAGATAGGAATGGAAATATAGAATCAGAAGTACAGGGTGCCGGTGTGATTGGTCTGTACCCATTATTGCAAGCTGGCGGGGAGGAATTTGTCTATCAGAGTTGTACACAACAACAAGGTCCAGCGTATATGGGAGGGTCATTTACATTCCTCGAAGGCAGCTTGGAAGTTCCTGGCAGGAAACTGAATGTCCTTTGCCCAGAGTTTGTGCTTGGAATCCCCAGTACCTACTTTTGATCCTCCTCATGTTTTGATGCACCCAGTTTCTCTTCTACTAATTTCTTAAAGCTGTTTAATACTGCAGCTTCCTTCTTCTTTTGCTCTTCAAAATTGTACATGGCCAAGGCAGCCTTTTCTTCCGCCGAATATACTTGATTCTCTTTTCTAATTCGCACGGCATTCATTTTGCTGTGCCTATTTCCGCTCATCACATAACCTGCCCTTTCAAAAGCATCTATTTCTTCTGCTTCCAAGCCGACCTCTCCCCGTCTGGGAATACGCTTGCCTTCTTGTACATATGCTGCCATTGCTGAGCCTTCACCTGGCCTGAGGTGTGTTCCATAATCAGATGTGATTCCTAAACCTGCCCCAAAGGGCTGGGGCCCGACTTCTGCTTCCTCTTCTTCACGCAGCTTGCGTGCCTCTTGAGCAGCTTTTTCAGCAGTCTTCTGCCTTTGCAACCATGCAGTAAAAAGATCAACTTCTTTTGTGCGTATCACTAACTCTTTTTCATCAACTTGTTGTGGGAGTGCACTTGTAGGCTCTTGCAAGTGAGTTGAAATGGCATTTGGAATTGGTATTCTTGCGAGCAGTTGTTCCTCTGCTCGCTTGCGTTTATCTTCTATTAGGCGCCTCCTTTCCTCTGGAGGAGGAGACGGCGTTGGATGCCAAATGCATTTGAAATTTCTGTCCATCATTTTTGCCCTCTTTTGACGTCTAAAATCAGCAAAGCTCTCGCCCTTGATGTCTGCATCAGAAATATCCTCCGCTTGCTGGTGTCCGTTGCTACCTTTGGCATATCTCCCTGGAGATCCGTACCTCTCATAAGTAGGAGAGTTTCTACGCCGTTTTGGGGACGTATGCCGCCTTCCATGTCCAGAAGGAATTGGCGATTGTCTTCTCCTCGGCTGGCGAGGTTTCCTACTGGGGCTTAAATCCCTCATGTCAAAATCGAAGTCAAAGTACCCGTTAACTATGTATGCCTGACGAGCATATCTGTGAAGAACAGTGCCGCCCAGAAGGTATATGTCCATGCAGCTGGCATTCTATTGTAGCGCCAGTACAGGAACCATGTGAAATGAACTGGTGAGGCAAAGCTTACTCTAAAAGTATATCTTAAAGACATCTGCCCTGCAGTTAAATGTTCTGCTTGTCATTACATAGATTAAAAACTGTCATTAATTAGCCTATGCAACATCAAATCTAAACTCCATAACAGACAGTTGTCCATGGCATGAACCACAATCATCCCAAAAAACACAAACAAACCAGAGATTAATCCTAAAAGATAGTAGAAAATACTCCTGTACTTGAACATTGGTTCATTCAAGCAAAATATGAAAAGTAAACGTTTTTACGCTGAGGAGACTGGACATCCTGCAGCATATCCTGTGTGACTTATTGTGATAACTTGATCTGAGAAAGACGTGAAGGCAACAAAGTTAAGCGAACTGGTCAATCTTGACAGATAGAGAGCGACCCTCCAAATCAGTGCCATTGAGAGCCTGAATGGCTGCCTGAGCTTCTTCAGGGCTATTGAAGCAAACTGTCCCGTAACCACGTGAGCGTCCATCGCGGCCATACGCCACATCAGCGCGCTCAATAGTCCCAAAACCCTCAAACATTGGACGTAACTCACGCCAGGTATAGCTCCATGGGAGACCATGAACAACAACCTGACAACCGCTGCTCTCAGTTTTGGCATCGGCTGGGGTTGCCACCTCTTCAGCCCCATCAGCTACAGTACTGTTGTTGTTGCGCCTCCGACGTGGACGTGATGGTTGACTTGGTCCCTTAACATCCCTATCTTCACGATCTTCGCGCACAATGATATTGCGCCCACCAAGCTCAACTCCATTGAGGGTTTGCATAGCTGCAATCGCCTGTTTCAACAAGGTTGATGGGTGAGGAACTTGTCACAGGATTCTAGATACATACTTCGATCTGCTTACCTCTTCTTGGTTTTCGTACTCTACGATGCCCCAGCCTTTAGACCGTCCTATAGGATAGGAATGAGAAGATCATCAACTCTCAAAGTACTTAATTTGTAGTTTCAGGTAGAAACACTTACCATCATCACCACGAATGACGTTGGAATAGACTACGGTACCACACTCTCTAAATTTATCCTTCAAATCTTGCCAAGAAGTCCTCCATGCCAAGTTACTAACGAAAACTCGGCGGCCAATCTTGACCTGTGCTTCGTCGCCTGTACAAGATATAAGGTAGGTATCAGATAATGGTTTGAAGGGCAAAATCTTCAAGAAGACACTACAATCCGATGTCAAAAAGTATTTCCGGGTACCTACCGCCACTCATCCTAGCTCTCCAACACCCCCTTGCTCCTTCAGCTGGACGTGATGACCTACTGAATAGTTAAACAAGCAAAAAGAAGTGGACGATACAGACGCGAACCCTCACTTGAGTGTGCATCCGCGCGCGTACAATCAGATTGAGGCAGTGGACAATCTGGCATATTAGAATCATTTTCTCTCAACCTGCTGTCAGAGTTGCAATTGGACTGTATTAAGAAGAAGCCCTCAGCTTATGGTTTGCAAGGTTAAGAGCTCAGGAGGAGGTTGATCATTTTCCTAATTATTTGAAGAACGGAAATAGTGTAGCTTGGAACATGGATACTGACGGTTATTACAACGCAGATCCCTCCACGGACGATTTGCTCAGAGCGAAAAACATTCCGTGGGAAGTGTACATGACAGCCCGCCTGATAACAGAGACCGAGCTCAAGCTCCTTCAAAAGTTTGACAGGAAGGATGTACAGACCCAAGCTAGGTTGCTGGAGGAAGATGATGGAGCCTCCTACTTTGCAGCATTGCTATCAGTATTAAAGAATGTCACCAAAGATGAGACGGTGCAGTATGTGCTAGCTCTTTTCGACACGCTGCTCACAGAAGCCATCAGCCATGCAGTGTTGCTTCACAGTGCTGCACAGCAAGGCCGCCTTGATGTTTACTCTATTTTGTTGAGGTTACTTTCACGGAAAGATTGGTATACACAGGAGAAAGCTTCTCAATTGTTGGCACTCGCCATAGCAAGCAGACCTATGCAGGATAACCCCTTAGAAATAGAAAATGTTATAGTATCATATGTCGATTGGATCTGTGGGCAGTTGCGCAGACCTGTGCACTCTTCAAAGTCAATTCCTGCTGTGGTGCATGCTGCATCTATAATTCTTAAAGATAGGGCCATCCGTTCGACATTTGTTAGAGCTGGAGGCGTACGTCTGGTCAGTCCTTTGGTATCAATGCCCAAGGATGGCGCTCAATTGCATATCCAACTACTGTATGATGCAACCTTATGTGCCTGGCTGTTGAGTTTTGATGAAACTATTGCTGATTCATTGGCAACACCTGCTGTCATTGGAGGTCTAGTGGACATGGTACGACTTGCTAAGAAAGAGAAATTGGTCAGGATTGCACTTCTTGCCATGAAAAATTTGCTCGAGGCGGGTGGGACAACATTAGAGTATGCAGCAGTGGAGAAGGGTCTCGCTAAGGCCATTGAATTGAGGGTCCTTCAAACATGGGATGATGAGGATGTGCCACCTCTCTTGGAATGGATGGCCGACCACTTAGAAGAGGGGATATTCTCTTTATCTTCATTCGAGAGGTACAAGGGAGAACTGCAGACGGGTAAATTACATTGGGGCCCTATTCATGAATCAGAGGCATTCTGGCTTGAAAATGCTGAAAAACTTAGCGAAAACAACTGTGCTCTTCTCAAAGTGCTGTTGAAGATGTTAGAGCAAAGTCAAGAGGCCATTACGTTGGCTGTGGCATGTAGAGATTTGGCAAATTATGTGAAATTTGCTCCCCACGGTAGGGGAATAGCAAGCGAGTTGAAAGGGAAAGAATTAGCGATGAGACTGATGATGCATCCAGACAGTCAAGTTCAGAGAGAGGCACTCATGACTGTTCAAGTTATTTTGCTCTCAAAAGATAAATTGGGGTTTTTGAGTTTACAATAGTTCAAGATCTGTAAGATTGACATTCGACTTTGTTGCCCGAGATTTTATCTTTTGTGCAGTCTGGCGGGTTGCTTCCGTCATTTGGGCCACTTCATCTGGTACTGCAACTCTTCTACCTCTTTTATGGACTGTGTGCCAGCTACAAAAAGAAGATTTGTATTGTGAACTTACATCTGATGACACATCAGGGTCCTTCAGATCAATATTGCTACTGGTTTGTTTGACTCTTGCTGTGTTACCGTGGGTCTTGCTCTGCCTGTCGGAGCTTTGCCAGTATTTTTCAACTTCTTGGGCTGCTAAACCAGCCATTGTAGACGCATGCCTACTCTTGTTGTGCCATAAAAAGGCGTTGGCATTTTCTTCTGATGTCTTTTTGGATACGCAAGTTGCTAAACCTGGAAGCGTAGACGCTAAAGCATCAAACCTAGTGCATGCCAGAATATACACACAACCGTCAACAGACATACCACTCAAGGGGTCAGTCAAAGGCCCACCTTGTCCAGGTGGACGGAAACCTTGTCTAATTTTGTTCAATTTCGAGTCAGTGTGAGCCATTTGGGGATAAACGTGGAACTATAACTCTGATATGTGTGATTGAAACGCCACTACAATTAAATGTGTCCATATGCCCATGTGTGACTCCTTCAAAGCGGTGGGCTATAAGGGCGACCTCCACATGTAGCTAGCAATATTGTGTCACTTAGAGAGAAGGATAAAACAATGTGATTCTAAATTAAATCATGCTTCTCCGTGTAACTCGGAACTTCAATGTCGGAATCCGATCCTTTTGGAGAGGAATGACGACCGAAAGGAGCCTTTTCGCCTCTCCTTGGAAGGCTCCCCCCATACATCCACAAAGAAGAGTCGTTGTCACAGGGTTAGGTTTGGTGACCCCATTGGGCGTTGGAGTAGACTATGTATGGCAAGCGCTGTTGTCGGGAGGGACTGGGGTTCGTAAACTGCAGCCAGAAGATATGCCCGAGTCCCATAGATCTAGCTTAGAACAGTTGCCATCCCAGGTTGTGGCATGCGTCCCCAAAGATCAGTTATATTCAGTTGCCTGGGCTGTCACTGGGGTTAGATACAGCGCCCCTTTCACACACTTTGCTCTCCTCGCCACAGCAGAAGCGCTCGAAGATGCAGGATGGGCTCCTTCGACTTGTAAAGACAAGCGGGCTACTGGTGTTGCCATAGGGGCTGGGATGAGCAGCACAGCTGACATGGCAGACGCAGGCATATTGGTCAGCAATGGTAAATTAAGAAAACTCAGCCCATATTTTATTCCTCGGATTTTAGTCAACACGGCAGCCGGAGCCGTCAGTATTGCCCATGGTTTCCAAGGACCAAATCATGCTGTTGCAACAGCATGTGCAACTGGAGCTCATAGCATTGGTGATGCTTACAGAATGATACAGCGAGGAGATGCTGATGTAATGGTAGCCGGTGGGACAGAATCCTGCGTTGATGCGATTTCAATGGGTGGGTTTGGCAGATTGAAAGCCCTATCAACACATTTCAATGATTGTCCAGAGAGGGCTTCTAGACCATTTGACAAGGACAGAGATGGCTTTGTGCTGGGTGAAGGTGCAGGTACACTTATTCTTGAAGAACTTGAGCATGCTGTGATGAGAGGCGCTCCTCGAATATATGCTGAAATTAGGGGATATGGGATGTCAGGGGATGCCCATCATATCACTCAACCACCACCTGATGGTAGTGGGGCCATGCTGGCAATGGAGAAAGCTGTCAAAGCTGCTGGTTTGACACCTGGTCAAGTGGAGTATGTCAATGCACATGCCACTTCAACGCCTTTGGGAGATGATGTGGAGCAAAGGGCAATTTCCAATGTCTTTGGTGATGGTGTGGCAGTATCGTCAACAAAGGGAGCTACTGGTCATCTGCTCGGTGCAGCTGGAGCGGTGGAAGCTGCATTTACGGTGCTGGCACTCTGGCATAGGAAGGCGCCCATGACCTTAAATCTAGAAATTCCTGATCCACCAATCTTAAAAAATCTTATACGAAGTGAACCTCTGGAATTGCCAGCAGGCCATATAGCTGCAGTTAGTAATAGTTTCGGGTTTGGAGGAGTAAATGCAAGCATTTGCTTTGCAACTGCACCAGAGAGATAGGGAGGAGACAGGGAGGAGAGATGAGCAGGCTTATGTGAGGTGGCATTGGATGAAAGGCGATGAAAACCCTTAGCATTGGATGCCATTAATTAGAAACATGGTTTGATTTTTTGTTTCACGTATAAAATTGACTTTGACATACTGACTAATGATGACGATAACTTCTATCATGGCAGAGCAAGGCCATTCAAATGAGCAAAAGCGGCCTTATGATGACGTAGAATATGGCCAGTACGATAACGATGCAGACTATCTTACTCCGATATATGACGAGGGAGTGGCGCCACTTCTTCCAAAGCACACAGTAAGTTGGGCATTGCAAAAATCCAGTGGCACTTGCTGTGTCGCTTGCTATTATTGAACTGCACGAATTAAGTAGTGATGATAGTACTAATGGTAACGAGATCCCTAATGGCACAATTTACTGACAATTGCCGACCCACCACTGAATTGCAGCGCGTACAAGTTATTGGTAACAACCGCACTCAAAAGAAGTATGTAGGACTACACGCTGTCGTTAAGCGTGCAGTAGGACTAGGAGGATGGCATTGGCTGGTACGTTTCTTAGGGTTGCTAAATATGCGATTTGATTTCAAATTTGACACACTCCCTCCATTCGACAGGTTCTGCCCAGTGGAGATGAGATAAAGCTTCAACGTAATGCGTTGCTGGTGTTAGAGTATCCAACAGGAGCAGAGTCCGAGTTTTCAGAAGATTTGGAGCCACCAGCTCCTGCTCCACCCAACAACAGTGAGGCGTCTCCTGCAGCCCCACCAAGACGAAGGGAGCCTTCTCCAGGAGGCTACTCGCCGGACAGACAACCTACCTTGCATGAAGAGCTCGTATTGGCTCAAAAAACACAAGACAGAAAACTCTCCTTGAGGCGAACTGCAGCTGGCCCTCGTATCAACTTGAGCAGGCTGAGCATCGAGACGCTGAGAAGATATCGCACTGTGTATCAACTGCCAGATGCTGGACCGAACGCTACGAGAGAGCAACTTTTGGATGCAGTTGCTCGCCACTTCTCATCCATACAAGTGGATGAAATGTCAGTCATTCGCCACTTCCTTGCTGCGGTGCGCAGACAAGGACAAGAACAAGACGGCAGTGGGAGATGAGATGCGCTATGCTACGCTATGCTACTGTGCTGTCTCTCTCTCTCTCTCTCTCTCTCTCTCTCTCTCTCTCTCTCTCTCTGCATACAAGTGACTGGCTGACTGACGGCATGACAACACTTTACCAACCAATGAAGAAGGCCTATGTGGAAGGCTCTCGTATCATGATGACCCCCTCTTCTGTGTACATTATATATGCAAACAAATTTTGCTAGTACTCACTATACAAATGATTTCTCAAGCTGATCTTGAGATGGCAGACCATTAGTACTACCCCCAATTTTTGCTATGGTACCAAATGAATAGATATATGTTTCATCTTTGTAAGCTCATCCGTATATATAGTATGTTAGTATTGCACAAATAGTTCTACAGCTGGTAGTTCCGCCAAAACTCCAGAGTTGTCACTAAAGCTGACAGATTGGAGAATTTGAGGCCCTGCCTCCAGTGGCAGAAGTTTCATAACGACTGTCTTGCAATCTCCTGGATACAAATCGCCTACGACTAAACTCTGCAGACCTTGAATAACTATGTTTGGCTTATGTAAGCCACCAAACAAAGGCCCTGAAATGCTGGTGTCAAACAGGGGAGAGTCACCAAAGTTCTCCACAGCAACGGACAATTCAATCGGTAGCTCCAAGTGCATCTCATCAGGTTTTTTAACAACCTTGATTCTTACCGAGTTGGTGATGCCTATAATATGGAGAGGACATGCGAGGGGTTGGGTTTGCAAATGTGCCAGGTCGCCCATTGTGTTATTCCGCCACAAAATGTCGATTCGTCCCAAGGGATCCTTCCAGTGCTTCTTCCCAAAAAACTCAGGACTCTCCTGAACTCTAAACTTGTACGTCACAGAAGTTTCGTTAGGAGACAACAGCTGAAGGGTATCTATATAGCCACCAAGTGGTCCTGGAGTAGATGCTTGTGGCACACCACGAATCGTCTCAACTTGACACGTCTCGGGATGTGTTGGCGTGAATGCCACACGTTCTAAGAACATAGGATCCCGTGTTGTATTTTCTAGTGAGGCTTCTACTACTATATGATCCATGCTGGATGGATGTGGTCGAATTTTAGTCTTCGCTACCAAAGGGACGGCGACAGTGAACCTAAACACTTGCGATGAGAATTTTATTTCCCCATCCAATCCAGCACAGTTACTGCTTGCTGTTAGAACGTGTGGGCCAGATTCCCTAACTTCTTGACGAGCTAAAAAATTCAGTCTCTGGCCTGGTTTCACTGCCGCCGTACTTTCTAAAATAGTTTTGCTGCTCCTTGTGGAGGCAAGGTCAACTTTTAAATCAACATGACTGATTGCCACATCAGAGATATTGCATATTGAAATTAAAAGGCAAAATAGCTGACCTAGATATACAGAGCCAAATGCTGAGGGTAGTGATAACATCCCAGACAATGGTGAAGATGTCCATTCATCCGGGGAATGAACTCTGTCTGCAAAGTGCACCGACGGTAGAGCCTCACTGAGAAACTCTGCGTCCATGTCCTCCAATAGATTCAGTTTGAGCATTCGTAGTGACGTTTTGAATTGAGGAGTTGTTATCCGCATAACTCGTAAGGCCAGCGGGGACTGATCGTCGCCCATCTGAAGTGTGGATCCCAAGATCAACGTTCAGTATAAAAATTCATTAACTTACATCTCACGTTTTTTTACTATTCAAATAACTTTCATCCGCTTCTGGCGGCTTCTATTGGGTCAATTTCTTCTTCATTGGTAAGCACCGCAGGCAATTCAACAGCCTCTCCAGCAGGTTCGCGTCCAACAAAGGAAACAAACCTTGCAAAGATCTTCTCTGCAAAGCCGCCCCTGTACCGAGCTGGCAGAGTAGTGAAGTTAGCTGGGGCTACAACTTCCTGTCTTTCTTGCATTGAGAATGATCTCAGCTCATCAGCTCTCTGAACAGCCCCAAGATCCTCCTCCATTGCTGCCCATGCAAGCCAGGAGGGTTCAGACCTGGGATCAGCCTTGACAGCGCATTTAAATAGCTGCCTAGCCAATTCTACATCTCCGCTGCTTCGCTCCAACACAGCCCATGCCTGAAACAATAAGCAAACATCTCGTGCTCTTGGCGGTGCAGCCCAGATACCTTGTTGAAACAGCTCCCTTGCCTCATTCAAGTTACCCTCTCTAAACTCCATGCAGCCCCAGGCTTGCCACAATGGAATGTGAACTTTATCCGCATACGATCCTCTCTTAAATAGCTTCCTTGCTTTCTCCACATTTCCTTCCTCCTCCTCCAGCAGCCCCCACGCCTGAAACAGTGCAGCATCTCTAGAGTTCAAATCAATACCTTTGGACAAAAGTTTTCTAGCCTCGCTGATGTTGCCACAACTCTTTTCAAACATTGCCCATGATAAATGTATGTATCTCGACCTAGGAGATACCTCTAATCCTTTTCTGTAAAGCATTCTTGGCACGTCTGGATCAGAACTTTGCTTTTCTTCCATCAATGCCCAGGAATGCCACATGGCATGACTCTGCTTGCCAGATAGTGTTTTCGTTCCCGCTCTGAACCACCTTCTCGCTTCTTCTATCCGTCCCAAATCAGCTGCCAATATAGCCAGAGATTGATAGAGGTATGAGTTGGGATCGTTTAATGTAGCCTCAATACCCTTAGTCCAAAGATCTCTAGCCTTGACAACATCTCCAGCTTTTCTCTCTAAAAGACCCCAACCGTGCCACGCTGCCGCGTGCTGTGGATTGGCGACTATAGCTGCATCATATAATTTCCTAGCGAGTCTAGTATCCCCTTTCTGTGCAGCTAAATAAGCCCAGGAAGTCCAAATATGTGCGTTTGTTCCTCCAGTGGCAGTACAACCTTCTTCATAGAGCGTCAGAGCTTCATCAAACCTTTTCATTGCCACGAGAAGTTTTCCCAGCATAACATATGAACGACCATCCTCTGGATCTAAAACTAAACATTTTCTCAATGCTCCTTCTGATTCTCTCAGCAATTTATCTTTAAGAGGAGCACTTCGAGCTCGTAACGCTGATAATCTGGTTTGGCGGGCCCTGTACAGGGCTAAGTCAACATTGATCTTCAAGGGCTTCTTCCTGGAAACAGAAGGGCCAGTGAAATCCCTAGCAGGCTCTGCCATAAAATCCTTTTCTACTATCTCAATATCATTAGAGAAGTCAAAACTGCGTGCTGCAGCATTCACACTCTCAAATCTATTATCAGCATTCGCTCTAGTGAGCTTCCCTTGGCGCCACACATTTGTGTCCAGCAGACCTTTGTGCAGACTGCCACTTTTCAACTTTGCATGACCATTCTGAATATACATTACTTTAACAGTTCCAAGAATGGCTGACTGTATCTCGTTTGGAACTGCCTGGCTCCACTGAAAATTAGAACTCCGTGGCGTTGATAAATTGAAAACGCAAAGGCTATTTCGATACAGAATTCTACACGCAAGGTCAAAAGAAGTTTTGAAGTGGTGAGTCTATAAGATAGTTTGCCCAAAATAAACCAGATATTAGAATCTATCTCTCGCCGTGTCAATCAAGAGACCGCTTGGCGCATTCGCGAAATCTCACTCCTGTCGCATGTATTTTTAATGAATGCTAGCGGCACTGGTTCTCAGAATCATTTGCATTTACATTTAATCATCACTCGAGGGCTCGGATTGGCAATATGAGCGCAATTCAACCACGTTACTACCGTACTGGGGCTTTTAGAGCCAGTGTCTCTGCACCAATCTCAGCTCGGTCCCCTGCTTCTTACGTCGGTCTAAGACCACTAGGAATCTTTGATAAGGATGTGTCAAACTACTCATATCTAAAGTTGGTACGTTCCCGCTACATTGAAGGGGATGTGTGGCACATCTCTTCCGACGTAGTAGTGATTGACTTTGCGCCCAACCTCTTGCAGGCTATTGCAGCTCCAAGCCGGGCTGCTCGTCAAAGTGCAACTGCAACAACCACAGTAATGTCTGCTGCTGTTGCACCAAAGAAGGTTCTCATGTTGGGAGGAACTCGTTTCATCGGTGTTTACCTCGCCCGTCTTCTTGTTGAAGCCGGTCATGAAGTTACTCTTCTCACCCGAGGCAAGAAGCCTGTCACTTTCCAGATTCCTGATGACACTGATGAATCATATGCTACATATGCTGCGGCAGTAAAGCATATTGCCTGTGATCGCTCAGATCCAGAAGCTATGAAGGCAGCCTTATCTGGGAAGGGGTTTCAGGTTGTCTATGACATGAATGGAAGGGAGGCAGAAGAATGTGTCCCTATTATTGATGCCATTCCAGATGTTGAACAGTATATCTTTTGCTCATCTGCTGGAGTTTACAAGAAAAGCGATGAGATGCCACATCGCGAAGAGGATGAGGTAGATTTTAAATCTCGTCACAAAGGTAAGCTTTTCACTGAGGAGTTACTGGAGAAAAAGGGGGTCAACTGGACTAGTGTGAGGCCAGTCTACATCTATGGTCCATTGAACTACAATCCTGTTGAAGAGTGGTTCTTCCACCGTCTTAAGGCAGGAAGGCCTATTCCTGTCCCTGGCTCTGGCATGCAGGTCACACAGCTTGGACATGTTGCTGATCTTGCAGATGCCTTTTTGAAAATACTAGGTAACCCCAAAGCTGCTCACCAAGTATACAATGTTGCTGGAGAAAGGTTTGTCACCTTTGATGGCATTGCTAAGGCATGCGCTCAAGCAATGGGGGCCCCTGAACCTGTGCTGATACATTTTAATCCCAAGGAATTTGACTTTGGCAAGGCAAAGGCTTTCCCCATGCGCGATCAGCATTTCTTTGCTTCAGTTGATAAGGCGATGGAGGACTTGGACTGGAAACCTAAATTTGGCCTCATAGATGGCCTCAAAGACAGTTATGAAAAGGACTTTGGCCGTGGAACATACAGAAAAGAGCCTGATTTTACAACTGATGATATGATTTTGGAGAAAGTCAAAGGGAAGGTGCTTGCGTAGCCTGGCGAGAATGAAAGAATTAGAGATACTGTCAAAATGAATTCTTAATGTGTAAAGGAAAATTTCTCCTTTGGCGTATAATAAACATCAAAGCAAAACTGATTGCAAATCTTCTCTTCAACAACATTTCGCAAGTTTTTATACTCTCAAAAAAATTCAGCTAAAATTTGAGCTCCAGTCCTGGTATATATTTTTCAATGAGCAGGTTGTAATATGCCCGTAAGTCAGCACCTTCTAGCCGTCCAGGGACCTCCATTCTTACATATGTTTTCAACTCCCTAAACTTTGCCAGCGTAGGAAGCATTGAGCGATCAAAATCGCTCAATAACTCATGGTAGGGTGATCCACCACGAAGTAACGCAGCAAAATTCTGATGGCGAATCAGCCACAAAGCTTCTCGAGGAATGCGCGCCTTGTTCAAAAGCAACACTAGATAGAGGTATTCGGCGCCACTCCAGGACATGCACACAGATGCCAGTCCACATCCAGGGGCATACACACCAGTGGGAGTTGAATATGTGCGTCTTCTTCTATCAGGATTTGCTGTAAAAAATTGAGAATGGATGACCGATGAATGAAATCTGCACCCCACTGGAAAACTCTCACCACAAATTGCCCACTGAGGCTCAGCTCCAAATTGAGCATGTGCTAACAGCTTCCCAAGGGAGTGTAATAAGCCAACCAGGCCTATCCAGTCACATTTGGGAAATGCTAATCGACATGCTTCTGCTGTCTGCAAAGCATGATCGAGCAGACTCATATCCGGATCCAAGTGAGAACCATCCTTCAAATCTCTGTCTCCCACTGTTGCTGTACTTGATTTCGAGAGCAATGCAGCTTCATATTCACGTAACTCATTCATCAGTTCAAGTGCCTCCCATATGCCCATAGTGCATTTATCTAAAGCTCCAAATAGTCCAGCTTGTCTCTTTACAAAATCTAATGTCTGCCTGGCATGGTTGAGCCTATAAAATAATTCCTCGGCAGCATGCCCATGCGACAAATGAGTTGTACCATTATATGAATCGGAAGATCTTCTTCCTATCAACTCATTTGACCCTGCTAATGCAGAAAGTGATCCTGATGTAGAGGATCGGGACATATTCCCCGCCGGGGAATCGGCCCCAGAAATGCCTGTGCCCTGGTGGTGGGCGTCTAGGGAAGGCAAGGCCCCAATGATGGACTCTGGCTGCATAATGCCTCCCATATGGGATACTGGACGTGTAGGTGACCTCTGCTCTATCGAAGTCCTCTTACATGCTTCTAAAGAGGTCCGTGTGCTGTTGTTCACAGGCCATGGAGCTATATCGCTGAAGCCAGAGGAGGGTGGCGTGGGAGCAATCATGCCTACTGGATCTGATAGACTCTGGAGAGCCGGAGATTGTCCCATAGAGGTCAATGTGGTCCTTGTTTCTGCCAGACCGGTTGTCTCAATGATGCCTTTAAGCTTTGACCCGACCTCAAAGCCGGGCCTGTATCATTCAAGGAGCGTAGCAACTTGAGTCCCTTTTGCAAGGAAATGGGGAAATTGTCACAATCTTACCTTTCAGCAGTTGCAGGATCTACAAATTTCTCTCTATCTCTATATGAAGAGAGGTCAGTCACGCTGCTAATACGCCTCGTAACAGGGATACGCCCTTTATCACTCGAGTCCTGATCATGTCGAAATTCAACGTCGCTCTGAGATAGGCATCTCCTTATTCCAGTGAAAAAATTTCTCTTTGAAAAGTGCTTAGTATCCTGCGTGAAACGATGCTCTATTTCCAGCATAAGAGATGAAGCGTCGTTCGCTTGAAATGGTATGAGCTCGTATATACAAGAGTTGAATTCAATTAAAATACCATAATTATTAAATTGAAAGTGTGCAGCAAGCAATGGACTTGTCTGGAAATGTTTCTTAGAACTTAGAGCCCAGAGGTGTGCCGTCGCCCAGGGTGTGAGACATGCTAAACGTGTACTAGCACGGAATCTCCTAGGGACATAAGCTTTAGATCAGATATTTGTACACGGACATATGGAGCCATGATGACAAAGTGTTGAACCAATTGAGGCAGACAGAGGATCACTTATCACCCTTTAGAGGAGCAGTGAGACTGATGCCAGAGTACATAGTACGGCAGGCAGTTGTCGAGGCATACTCTCCTCCTGAGGCTAGACCTATTGCTCTCGACAGACCTGAGAAGCTAAGATAATCTGGCGGTTGTTCGGTGCCATGTCGTCAATCTCTATTTTCCAACCTAATGGGTATGTTGAATGCTTGCAGTACGTGCTTCCCTAGGCTACACCATCGACTTCTTGTAGTCGTCCTTGTTACTAGGCACCTGCCAAGAGTGCAGCAGGATGGGGTTGACTGTAAGCTTCTATTTCGAACTTCGCAAGGATATTTTAAGAAACATGACCCATACGTGTATTCAGTATGCAATTTGCACGTGTAGCTCGGTGAATTAGATAATCACACTCAGCAAAAGATGGTATACGTTGTCTTAACACTGCCCACGTCTCTGGATGACTAATGATACCCTGGGTGCTGGCCCTGCTTATTAATCGATGGTTTTACATCACAGAAAGTAAAACTAGGAAGTCCAAGTTTCTTTTCAACAGTAAAAGGGATAATATAATGAAATTAACGCTCTTTTACCTAGCAATTTGTGCTGCGATCCTGGGTGCCGCGGATGGTGCAAATGCTTGTCAAGCCCCGATCTTGAAAGTTACGAAGGATGGACCCGGATCTTTTGTACTATCTGGAAAACAATCGAATGCTGCTGTACGTCAATTTTACATCGGTTACCCCCGAATCCCTTCATGACCACGATCCCTCCGTCTCTCAAATAAAAACAGAGTGGCAGGCTGCAAGATCTTGATATCAAGGTAACAGGTGCTAAAGCCACTATTAAAGACCCTGTGGATATAATCCAGACCAAAACTCGGACTTGGAAAGTATCAGTTCCAGTAGGCAAGACTATCACCTTTACGCTCAAATCTGTCAAGTGCCCAAGTAAGAAGACCACCACAAAAAGGAGAGTGCAACAAGATATAACAGGAGCTTTACCGAGTTTGTACAAGAATTATAAAGTCATCGCTGCAAAAAAGGGCGACAATAAGCTGACAAAAGTTGTCCGCAGCGGCGCAAGTTTCACGGTGAAAACTGGGGGTCCTGGCTCATTTAGTCTTCTGCTTGTCAACCCAAGTACTGGTTCTTTCTTTGGCCCCACAATATGCAAAAGATCAGGAGTAAAGGCAGTGATGACCATCAAGGCTGGTGCATCTCTTGGCATGTTGACCGTTACGAAGCTGTCAGATGCCACAGGGGGATATGCCCTTGTCAACTCCGCCATTTCTGGGAAAGTCTGCCAAGGTGGAACTGCTGGAATAGTGGCCCAGGCTCAGAATGGTATACCTATTGGAGTGGGAAACAAAGGTCTTATCAAGACTGCAGCTTCATCAAGCAGGCGACGTTTGACTCAACAGGAGATTGTTGATACCAAGCTTGGTAATGACAAAGACTCAGACGGTATAATTGATGCAGTTGACACTGATGTTGATGGCAATGTCGTATTGGACAATCTCCAACCCAATATCGAAAGGCCCTTTTATGCATTTTCCAATTTAAAGATTGAGATCGCGAAGGCGTTCAATGCATACTTGGGAAATGCTGGAACTGAGGAGGCAGAAGTCACGTACAAGTCAAGCCAAACTCTCGCGATTGGATTTGCAGATGGTTCAGGAGGCACAATTGTTTCAAGGAAATTGGGTGGATCTTCCAGTGGTCTGCCATGGCTCCTTCCAGGTGGGGATGCCTCTGTATTCGTCTCTGGAAGTAATCAGGCTTGGCCAGATGACTTCAATTTTGATGCCACATATGGCGGTGACATGGTGATGAATGGCGCAGTAGACATGCAACTGAGTCCAGGAGCTCCTTTGAGCCAAGTTAACCCAGGTGATGTCATCATTCAGAACCTGATCAAAGCAGATGGATCTGTTGAGTCACTCACTGCACCACTGCTGATGACCTTCAAAACAACGCCCGCCATGGTGTCCTATAGGCTAGGTGCCAGCCCAGGGACCTTTTCAAATGTCACCTACCCCATGATTCCAGGTAGTTTCAAGATCATTGTGAGTGAAAGGGGGGATGGAAACGTGGCATTCAGGTGGTACCGCCCACAGCGTTCCAGTATCACACCTGCAGAGATTGTTTTTGGTAAATTTGTTGATATCGGCGGTTTGCAGTGGTACTCAGAAGCCCCAAATTATCCAAAAACTGGAGGAGGGCAGGGGATCCGCTGTGTCAGTTCTGAGTTTTACAGTCTTCCACTAACTGGAGATCTGGTAAAACGGGGTGGCAAAGTCGTGGACGCCAAAGCAGACACCCCTACAGACCCCGCCAACCCTTCTTATGTACAGTTTACTTTGAATCTGAAGCAGTGCATCGAAACAGGTGGAGGGATTTGGGCAAAAGGTTCTTTTGATTTGGATATGGGCGCGAGTTCACCCAGAGGTGATAACAGTGTTTTGAAATTTACCATTCAAGTGAGCTAGATTGATGAGAGTGGCAGCAGGGTCAAAGGATTTCTGCTAGAATCTAGAAAGACAACATGTATCCAATACAATTGTGTGCTTGAACCCATGTATTTAACAACTTAATAAATCATTTAACTTTGCGGCATACTTTACAAAAATGTAGCAGTCTTTTTGACATTCTAAATCTACACTGTCAACTATTCCTTCTCGGGCAAACAAAACCAGATGCACAGAAAGTGTTAGGGGGGCGAATTCCCACCGCCAAGCAATTGCTTCAGTTCCTTGGTTGTTTTTGATAATGATTCTTTAATGTTGAGAGATGCGAAACGACTTCTCAGCGACTGAGAAGCTGACTTGATTCCAGGACTAAAAAAGCTACTGCTTGGCTGGCTAGTGCTGGCTACCTCTCCAGTACCACTCGGAGGCCAGCTACCAGGTCTCACTGCTTCTACAGATTGCTCCTGAGAGGTAGCAATGTGTCTACTAGGGATGGGTCTAGAAGAAGAACGCTGTCGCTCGCCACGGCTTTCACGACGCTGACTACTTGCTGCTATCCGTACCAATAGCCTTTCAAGCTCCCAAGACTGGAAGGAGGCGAGTGCAGCTGCTTGCTGCTGAGGCGAAATGTACTCTCCAAAAGGTAAAAGCTCATTAAGCGACTCGTCCTTCAATGAGATATCTTTAAAACACAGCGGACATTCTCTGCTCCTCTGTGCCCATTGCATAATGCACTGTAAGTGATAGCTATGGCTGCACACGGTTGCCACCGCTGGGTCTGAATCCGTAAATTCATCTAAGCATATTGAACAGACGTTGGGTTCTTCCATTAAGGTTGGCAGAGCTTTACGACAAAGGTCAATGGCATCGCACTTGTCCCTCAGCTCTTGTTCAGGTGTGCTGGGTCTCCTTGGACTATACAATATATGAACCTCTTCAAAGTTCTCATCTGCACACGCGTCCTCAGGCAACTGTTCGTCCCTATCTGCGACTGCAATGTTAAACTCATCCGCAGACAACTGAAAGCCCTTCTTTTGTTCCAGGTTATCACCCGACAACATCTTATTGTAGAGTATGGTTTCAATGGTAATAGCAAGGGTTTATTCGTAATTTCAGCTGGAAAATAGCTCTCTCTATCTATCTCACACACACTCTCTGTGAGACACATTTCAATCTCAGATATTTGAGGAATGTCTGAGCTGTATGATTGATAGAGAACACCTTCAAATTACTGTATATGACTTGTTGTTTATTTTTATGTTATAGAGCGTCTTCCCATTGCCACAGTGCCTTTTTGATTGCTTTTAGTTCTTTGAATTTCGCAATCCTGTCTCTCTTTTCCCTCTTGGCCAGTTGAGCCAACCTGGACTCCAAGCCAAATTGAACTTTCCTGCTATGTGGAGCTCCTCTTTGTTTCCTCTGTGCCGCTTATATGATACATCATGTGTCCATGAAATCATTTTAATGCAGGAAAGCCCAGCACATAGTGATCACTGAACTCCAAAGTGTTATCTTATGGATGCTTGGATTGACTTGAAGTTGATGAAAACTTTTCCAAGTCAAATGGGATTGCATTCCAATGTAGGCAGACTAAATTTCTAAGGCTCTTCCTTGATTTGAGACTTGATCAATTTCTTGCTCTATCAATAGTGTCGAGTCTTGAAGGAGCACACATCAAGTACACTCCAACCTTCGCCTATTAATTGACGTAGTGCTGTACAATCTAATGAATTAATCATCTTTGCAAGTGCTAATGAACTGGTTTTACAGCTGAAGGAAGGAGAGGAAGGATAGGCAGTTCTATGTTTGATAACATAGAACAAAATGTTCTTTGATATTTGACGCAGACCCAAGCTTGGAGGGAAGGGAATACAATCTGAAATTTAAGCATTGCATTAGCTTTACAGCACTTTCAAGGGTTTGAGAAGAGATATTGAGTGTAACGGGGGCTGCACGATGAGAAAACCCTTACTTCAAAACCAAACTCGCAGTAAGATCTGTCCGAGTCGGACAGCTCACCTTCTTCTTGCAAATCTTCTCACCAAGAATCATCATGTGATAAAATTATTACAAGGATGTATGCAAATTTGTCCACTCGTGATAGAGTGCGAACCGTGGTCCCGAATATGGACCACCAAACAGCTTACCTCATATTTGGAGGTGGTAATTGCCGCAAACAGGAGTTTCCAGAACTTTGGATTCGTTGTTTTCAAAATCTTGTGGAGTCAACACAAACCTCAATAGTTTTTACCTCTAAAATGCCTAGAAAATCTGATTATACTCTTTATATCGAAAATTTGAGTCGAAACACTAGAAGTAGGGATATCCGCAATGTGATGGAAAAGTATGGTCCTGTCATTGAAGTAGAAAGAGATATCAAGCACAGAGTTGCTTTAGTAGAGTTTGAAAGTTCTAGGGATGCCAAGGACGCTTGGAAACGACTGGACCGTTATGAATTCGACGGTAGAGTGTGGAGAGTGCACCATGCCGACGAAGAAGACTTCAAGTTTTTTGGGTGGAGATGGACAGAAGGTTCAAGGTCGCCATCCCAATCTCCATTTCCAGACGATTAGTCTTATAGATTTACAAAAAACTGCCAGTTCTAGGAACCGTCACCTTGCTATGGTGTTTCAATTGAATACATATGTTGTAAGTTGTTGAGCTAAGTAGCTCTAGCCTCATTGCCATCATTCTCTAATTAAGTCAAGAAATCTATCTGTCTATGCCAAAGTCATTGCCGCCGTTTCCCAGACACCTCCTGCACTCACACTCTTCCCATCTGTTTCGTTTCCCATATCAAAGGCTGAATTTGCCCAGCCGTACTGACACTGCAGAAACGCATAGTCGCTAAGTATTCTGAGCTCTGTATCTTTTAATTCACTGTCTGTTGATTGTAACAATCTGATAGGGTGGTGAGCTAATGCCGGTTTTAACCTGGGTGGACTGATGTGTTGGCCAAGCCGCACAAAGATTCTAGTGAGGGTTGATGGGCCAGGGCTTGGGCTATGCAAGCTTATCCGGTCTTCATCTGATCCATATGAATAATAGTCGGATCCTGGCGAACTAAGCTGATATGGAGAGCTGCCTTGAGTCTCCTCCAACTCCTCATTCGGGATGGATACATCCCCAAGGAGGGCGTCTCCAGTCGAAATCATTAGAGAGGACATACTTGGATTATTTTG
Source organism: Axilococcus clingmanii (assembly GCA_019693495.1). Taxonomy (NCBI): domain Eukaryota; kingdom Viridiplantae; phylum Chlorophyta; class Chlorophyceae; order Chlamydomonadales; family Chlorococcaceae; genus Axilococcus; species Axilococcus clingmanii. The sequence continues at coordinate 52,215 of JAAMXV010000573.1, forward strand.
GTCTTAAATAGCAATTGTTTCAGCAATTTAGGGACTATAATTCAACCACAAATTGTCTGGCTGGCAATCGTGTGAGATTCTGGTAGTTGGGTTGCGTCACGTGCCTCCCACAGATTATGACAGTCAAATGTTAACGATATAATCCTAGTATATAGCTGAATAAGTTCAGTAATTACTTGTCATTGACACAAGCCAACCTGTCCTTCCGGGATATTGAACGGAGGAGGTTGCACAGCATGAGTCTCATAATGGTGCAAAGTTACCTCTCTCTTTAAACTTCGATTTTGGTATCGACTTCTGATGCGCGCACGGTTACTAGGTAGAATATTAAGTCTGCTAAACGTTCAAATTATTAAAATTAATTGAAAGAAAAATAAGTTACTGGAACAATGAAGGCACTATTCGCAGATACTGTGACAATTTGAAATTGTCATTTTCAATGGACGTATCCGACAGTGAACAGGAGTCATACTTGGACGCAATTCTAACTGGAACAACAGGTTGGAAGTGTCTTAAAGGTGGTTCAACACGTCGACAAGGCAGCAAATATTCTGCCAACCACCAACAGGCCTCTGAGAGCAGCCGAGCAAAGTATACAACAAGTGAGCCACAAAGCACTGGGGAAAGCATTGTGAACACAATAGGTCAATGTTTATTCATGCAAAGTGAGTTTTCAAGTGAAGAGATGCCTGCTCAGCTTTTGCATTTACACCGCCAAGCTCTGGTCTCGGAAACAAAATTGTTGGCCCTCCGTCTTGGGCGTTTAGCAGTCCGTATCCGTTTCCATTTAGCCAACATAGAGAGGATGCAAAATTCCTCACATCTCTCAAATAACGAGGCTCCAACGCCATTTTTAGTTGGAGGCACAGGCGACAGTAAGCATCGGGATTCACTCGCACACAGACATCGCCACGCCTCAAAGAAAATGACATGGCCATCTGCAGCGGAGTCAGAACAGCAGCTTAGAAAGCTACAAAGTGTTTATTTTAAATTCTTTATGCACCTTTGTTTCAGAGTGATGAGGTCTTTCACAAACCTTGCTCGATTTAGAGATAAAACTGTGCACTCGCTGATTGAAAGAAGAAGAAAGTTCACCATGGTAGCACCCTTTGAGAACTGGAGATCTCTGTGCCTCGTCAGCAGTGAAGCAGTGAGATTAGGCTGTGATTATAGAGAAATCTTGAGGGTTAAAAACGTCAGGTCCATACTGCTGGCATGGAGACAGTATGCTTCATTGTCTGCACAATTATATTGGCGACAGAAACTCGTCACAGCACGGCATAGATGCGCAATTTTATCCGCTGTTTTTCAGCGTTGGTTGCTAATGAGAGTAGAGACTGCCATTGACCAGGTGAGTCAGAATTTAGCTGAGGAATATATCTGGCATAAGCAACGGCAGCGTGCCTTTGCAAATTGGAAGGAGTCAGCACGCCATTTGGCACACCAGAAACGTGCATTGCTCAATCTCTGTCGTGTAGTCAGGCATCGCTTCCACCCAGGGGATGCATGTTGGAGAAAACAGTGCCAACAGTCTGTCGCCCCACTGCGAAATGCACTGACCAAGGAACATGCCACCAGGGAAAGATTGAAGTCCAAGTTGTGCTCGGTTCTTGGCCCTGTTCCAATACACCAAGGATCAGAGAAAAGTATTCAAACCTGTAGAGGAGTTGTGGATCCACAGCTAGCAACTCCCTATATGCCCAGTCACTACATGCCACCTCCTCAAGCTAATTCTACCTGTTTGATTGAGGATCAATTGCTCACGTGCTATGAAGAGCTGAGAGAGTCCTTGGAGGCGCTTGCTGCTGCTGATAACGAAGATGAAGAACTGAGGGTAGGAATTGAAAAACTCGAAGAAGAGTATGAGAACCTTGCTTCTGTCTCATCTGAAGCTCAGGCTGCTCATGAGAGTTTGAAATGCGCTTGCGAGGATGCTCTCAATGCTGAAAGGTCCATTGAAAGAGCATTAAATGCCTCACATAGTACATGTGAAGAAGTACAAAAATGTCTTGCGCAGTTCAGCTATGAATTCGAAAATGGCAGGGAAGAACTGGAGCGTACCAAACAGGGATTGGCAGTGTCTGAAGAAAGTGCAGCATCCATAGCGGATGAAATCAGAGGGCTGATGGTGAGAATTACTGGGGTAACAAAGCAGTTGCAGAGGTCATACCATAAAGATCCTGCAGCCGAAGCCAAGTTGAAGGACACTGCAGCTGCATTGCACCAAAAGAAGGCAGATTTGCAGGGGGTGCAACAAAGCATTGCACAGTACCAAACCTCCAAGCACTTGATGGAACAAGAACTTGAAAATATTGGTATGAAGCTACTTCAAGCTCAAAGAAACTGTATAGAGGCTGAGAGCATCCATTGTGAGCTTCTGCAAAAATTCCATGTTGCCCAAGAAAAGAGGATGGAGGCAGAGCATGCTGCGAGTTCTGCTCTAGCTTGCCTGAGTGATGGCAGGAGAAGGATGCAACACACTCTTGCGCAGCTTGAAATTGCACAAAGCAAGAGGAAATACTGTTTGGCACATATTGTCAGATTCAGCCATGAAAAGGATGCCATTGAAAAGAAAGTGAAAGGCCTGGAAGTGCAGTACGCATCATCATTTGATGCACATGCAGAGCAGGAGGCCAACAGGAGTTGGCGCGAAGAGATGAGCGCAGACACCTCTCCTATCCTCATCAAGGCTTCTTCTTACCTGCAATATGCAATGAGTGACAATGAGTCAACTACGGATGATGAGACAGGAGGGAGAAGGGAAAACGAAGAAGAGAGGTCATTTCAGCCAGCAGTATCAACTCACCTAGCATCTATTACCTCGACCCCGGCTACGAGTCCACGAAAGGTCTTAGTATATACTGTGCCGAGGACAACAATGGATGCAGCAGCAATTCGTTCTAGGTCCAAACTCCTCGGGAATGCATTTACTTCACTGAAGCTGTCTTGCATGCGTTCTGCAGCAGCTTGGTGTGAGGCTGATACGCTCGTGATGAAAAGATGTGCTCTGCCCATGATTCAAAATTGGAGGAGGGAGACACAGGCACAGAAGGAATGGGTTTCAGAGCTTTCAAATAGTAGTTCAATAAGACTTTGTCTGAGAATGTGGCGACACCATGTGCAGCAGAAGCAGCGAATGATTGCACAAAAACAGGCAGTGAGGAATTCAACTGCTAGGAGAATTCAGCTCGGAGTACTTATGTACCTCCAACGTTGTGTGCATCAGAGCCGTCAACAGGAAATGCTTCTTACAATCTTCCTTAAAAGTCGAAAATCCAAGTTGTTTGCTGCATGGAAACGTCATGTTTTTAGACAGGTCACCTTGAGGAATCTTTCTGCAAGTTTGACTGCACAACTGGATAGGCATTGCTTGCAGAGGCACTGGGAGGAATGGAGGGCTGCCATCCATAAAAGAAAGCTCTTAAGGAGAGTACTTCAAAATGCAATCTCACTGGCAGCTGAACAGCTTGGTAGTCGCAAGCTGGAAATAGAATTTGACCTACTGCAAAGCATTTTCAAGTACTGGAGGATAGTTGCAGTTGCCACCCGAGGAAAGAGACAGCAAAGTTTACTGAGTGAACGCGTACACGCCTCTCTGCCGCAAGAAACGGACTTAAAGCAAGAAGACATATTTATGAATGAAATGAATGACCTCCAAGATTTAGCTGCCGCATGGCAGGCATCAGCAGCCTTCTGGAGAGAGAGGCATGCAGCACTGACAGGTTTCTGATTGTTGACACTTGCATTTTACATACTCTTTCCTTTGCACATTGATCTGCTAAATTATTTTTTAGACCATGCTTCTGCACTGTCATAAGGGCCTGAATTAGCTCTGTAAAATCCAACTCCTTTGATACTTTCCAAATACCGTTCGGCAAGCTGCAAAATGACGCACGTGAGACACTATTGTCGGGAGAGAAGAGATCAAACCACCTACCTCTTTACAAGCTGTGACATGATTGACGCCTTCTCGCCTGTAACACTCGCTAAGTTTCTTTTTTATTAACTGTAAGACGACGAGTATACTTAACAAAACCGATGTTGAAGAAGATACGAGAAAAACAGTCGTGCTCACCCTTGCTTCTGCAACTTTTATAAATTCTTCTGCTACTGCCGCTTCCTTATGTTGATAATAGACAACAGGGTCCTTGAATTTATTTGAAGGGTCATAGTCGGTAGGCTCTGGCGGTGGATTAGGCCCTTTGAAAGGCATGTTCTCTTTTTCCCACTTTAAAGCCAAAAAGTCTGCAAGTTTGATCAGGATGTGTTTAATAGTGGAAATGTAAAGCCCAACAGTCTCCTCTCTTTTGATGCCAAGGCCATTTCAACTGCAGACAATGGCGCTGGAATTGGTGCCATGATTTGTGCAGACATGAGATTGAGGTTCACGGATGTGTACAGGTTTTAAAATCAAAATTGTCATCAAATTATGGTCAAGATGATGGTTAAGATGTGAACCTTGTCATCTGACAGAACATAGATACTGCTTCCACCGCTGCAAGGATGACAGTGGTAACCAGCAAATCTGTGCAGGGAAACAGCAGTAATGAACAAAAGATTGCGAGCGAGGCATTTAGTTCTTTCGAACAGAACTGGAGAAGGGTAGCATCGACGCATACACTGCAGGTATTTACTTCCGGAGCACCCTGCTGTGTTTCTCCGAATGCTGACCGCCCAAGCCATGTGTCACCTGCAGGACCTGCTTGAAGCAGACCAACCTCCACGGGAAAGCCGGCCTAGTATACTCGTCTTCTTTCTAGGCTTACTTTTAGTATTACTAGGGCTTTTGAGTCTAGCTGCAACTTTTTTTATCTGTTTTTTAGCCAAAATTATACCACCAGAGGATGGCCATTTTACTTTTATGTTAAAGAGGGACAGGTACTATCACCTTTTGGTGCCCCTGACTGTGCCAGTCACAATTATCATGATTACAGTCAACTGGTTTAGCATGAAATTATTCAAACATAACTCTTGACTACTTACAATAACATAACTAAAATTAATTAAAACATCAAGCCCAAAACCTGACCCTTTTAGGAGGCATCAAGTCTGAAAGCTCCAGTTCATTAATCTTGGCAGCGACAATAAAATCATTCTCAGTTAAGCCACCAGCTTCTTTAGTGCTCATCAATACCTTAACTACGTCATTTTCAATAGTCATATCAGGATGATGATTTTCAACGGCACCAATTTGCTTAATCCTGCTCATGAGTTCCTGTCCAGCCTCAGCACTCTTGACTTTCCATTCACAGCTGATGGCACTCATTGCATTGCTATCATCAAATTTCCATCCTGGACACTGTACTCTGAGTCTCTCAATGTCATCTTGTTGAAGTAAAGCAGCGTCCTTGACACAACTCCTGAAAGAAAGCCCGACGATTTTTCTCATGCCATCCGGAGGCTTAATAATGTGCTCTGTATTATAGTTGCCCAAAACTTTTTCACCAAAATTACTCTCAACTTCACCAGCATATGGATCTCTAGCGCCAAAATCTTCACCAAAGAGGGCCTTTTCAGAGTGTGGGTTACTTGAGGCAACGACCTGGCCCGCACCTCGGTGAGCACGCCGAGGCATTGTGGTCCGGAAGCCGCATGTGGAAGAACCACCTGCAGGCGGCACATTGGTTATGAAAAGTCACATAATGTATATAACAATATTGAATAGGTAAAAAAGCATACCAGCAGTTGCCAGGCTGAACATTTTCTTTCGAAGTGAAATCGCAAAGCAATGTCGATATGAAGAGGCCGCAAAATGACAACAAGTGGACCTTTTCTGTCTGATGTGGAGTCTTGAGAGTTTACTTTAACGTAATGCATTAAGGAGTTGGCTCAATTGCCATCGTATAAAAAGCCAATGTCTCCTACACAAGCACACATTCTCCTACTTGCAGAAGAAAGGTCGTCTTTGCAGACAGGGGCTGGGCTGCCTCTCTACCACGGAGTAGATGAGGTACCCGACAAATGTGTTGCGATATAACCTACCTTCGTTTTTAAACACAAATCGGACATATAAATTACAGGTAGCCGCCACCTAATCCTTGAGAGAGCCGGATAATTTTGGAGAAGATGGCCATCAGAGCTAGAGCGTTCATAAGCGCTCCAACTGCAGTTCCTGCTCGCGTCATTATTTCTAGGCCGCATTTGGCAAAATATAACGTAAAGACCTTAAAACCAGCAAACTTACAATCGGAGTTCACGTCTCCAGTAGCATCTTTAAAGGACCTTTGCACCAACTTTGCACGTGAGTATCCAGTTATTAGTTCAAGTACAGTATTGGTACATTTCTATACC